>JACEGR010003617.1:0-101640 GCA_014170235.1 Listronotus bonariensis | reverse complement strand
ATGTTTAAAAAACGATTAATAGTCGAGGCAATAAAGCAATTTAAAGGGCAAAAGTTCGGAATTTTTAGGACAGAGCAGATCGGAATGCGGTTTTTTGCATTCGGTTCCAAAAATTATTTGTAAAATTTGTTCTCATTTTGTACCTTACACAAACCGGAAGTAGCAGTGCTGCAGCCAAAAAGGTCTTCAAGAAATGCTTTTTTGAGACATCCTTTGAAAAATGTTATAACTTTGTACATAGGATTCAGAACTGGTCCAAATCGAGTATTTGGAGGCTCTTAAGATTGCTGATCACGATAATGATGTTTAAATTGAACCCTCCAAACACATGGAGTTTAGGAACGCCGATGAACGTCGACTTCGTAAGACTCTATCAAAATTCATGCAGGGAAGGAAAGAAACTCAGGGCCAAGCCTAGAGTTTTTTCAGCCCGGGTACAAGAACCTAATTTGCCGTCTCATTAGCAGTTTTGGAAAACGTGTATAAGAAAACATCGCAAATTAGGGAAAATGGTAATTATGCCATTTAGGGTTGTTTTTATGATTTTTAAAAATATTTTGGCCTATTTTATGTCCTATTTGTTCTTAATTATAATATAATAGCGCTGTTATACAATTTTTTTGTATTTTTTGTAAAAAACAAAAATTTGAATTTTTCAAAAGTTCTTCATTTTTAATATGAACATTTGGCAACCACGGCTTATCTATTCAACTTAACGAATCCGATTTGTATATTTAAAGGATTTTTATTTAATTAAAATTAAACATGTCCGAAGTTATGGTAAGGTTAGTTTTGGTTAGCAACACCTTTTTATTTTTAAATTGGCTTAATTAGGGAATAAAAAAAATATGTCTTCGATATTGCAAAGGCTATTCATATTTAACTTGCAATAAATGACGTTTCTTTTACCTTTTTTGAAAAGGTTATAAAACCTTAATTAAGTTTTTTTCCAAATTTCTCCATTTTTTAACAAAAATATTCAGAAAAAAAATGATTTTAACTTATTTCTGTATGTGATCTTGGCAAATATTCACTCATTTTACTTAATTTACCCTGCCCAGCACCCCTATTTAGTCCCCGGTCCTACAAGTTTTTTAGTTATAATTAATTAAAAACGGGATATTTTGAATCAGCGCCGCTGGTATTGTATTAAGAAAAGGGTCTAAAATCAGTAAGTATCACTTTTTTTTAAATCTTGAAAACGGTAGAAAACCCTATTCGCTACTTTTACCGAAAAAAATAATAAAAACACACAGGTCTGTTTGTATTAAAATATCTTAAATACGAAGCCAGATACAAAAAAATTACTTTACTAGAAAGTTGTATTTTTAGTTGCTTTAAAGGAAAAAAATTTAAAAACTACATAAAACGCCAGTGGCGTACAGTGGACACAACAGCCAATATTATTGAGAGAAAAATGTACGCCACTGGCTTTTTATGCAGTTTTTATATATTTTTTCTTTAAAGCAACTAAAAATACAACTTTGTAATAAAGTACAATTTTTTGTATCTGGCTTCCAATTTAAGATATTTAAAAACAAACAGACCTTTCAAAAATATTTAACTGTTTTTCAGAAACGAAGCAACTCGGACATATGTTTATAGGAACTTTTCTTCATAAAATGACATAACAAATCACCCTTTAAAGTTTGGTACCGTAGTTAGGAAAAAATACTTTAATTTGGAAATAAGTAATTTTTAAGCCACCCTGTATATCCAACCTTCAAATATTTTTGTGGAAATGTATTTTCTCATCAAGCAGGACTTTTTATGAAAAGACACTTTTTTCGTAAAATTAATAATAAAAAAGTTTTCCATTTGTTATGAACTTCCGAAGACACGCTGTATAATGTAAAACAGAAATAAATAAATAAAAAACACACTAATAGGCAACTTGTCATTAAATTCGCAGAGAACACGTTTAGATTTTGGCCCGAAATATTAATTTTACAATAGTTTTGGAAAATCCCTGAAAATATCGGAAAATTTCTACCGCCGCGCCGCCGCGCCGCCGTTGCAGGTAATAGCATCGGTCAGCCAAGGCCGTATTAACTGTTTGAGGCGCCCTAGGCTAGAATTCCCGGAGCGCCTATTTTCCAGCAAAAAAAAATTTCAAGAGCAAAAAAAAGGTCATACCCTCCTTTTCACGCCTATTTGCCCTATTTGCCTATTTCATTTCAAAGCACCTTATTCATAGAGAAATTAGTCACCAAAAATCCCATTGAACCTAAGCTTTTTAAAACCTCCCTGTCTAGCGCCTATTACTCCCCTATCTGGCGCCTATTTTTTATGGCTCCATAGGCTGTAGCCTAGTCAGCCTAATGGATAATACGGCCCTGCGGTCAGCGCCAGCTACGCACAATTTTGGTACTATTGTTTTTATTATACTAATGTCTATTATACATCTCAGGTAAAGGCTGCGCTATCTTCTTAACAGAAACTATTTGGCCAGTTATTTTTTTTTGCACTTTGCCTGCTTGGCGTTTTAATTTTATGTTTTTGATATTTATATTTTTATATGTTTGGGTAAATTTTGCCGCCCCAAGCGAGCGCCGCCCGGGTGCCATGCGGGTTCGGGGTTTTTTGGGTCGTTGAATCCTAATATGGCATCTGCAGATACCCTTGTGCAGGTTGCGGTACACCACGTGCTCGAAGAATCGTTTTTGACGTGAAATTTTGTATTCGTGCCCCAAAGAATACCCCATAACAATTTTCGGTTCGTTTTTTTTTGATTCTGACAGAAAAGCCACGGAGATGACGTTTAGTGCTAGGTTCAGGTGCACCAGGTGTTCGAGAAGTCGTTTTCGACATTCGGATTTAATATTAAACAAAATACCCCAATAATAATATTCGGCTTGTTATTGGCACTCTTGCGAGAAACGTTCTCGAATATGACGTCCGCGTTCAGGTTAGGGCACACCAGGTGTCTATGGGGTGTCTGCTGATGCCATATTTGGATTCAACGACTCAAAAATACCCCGGGCGCTGAGTTTCTCTCTCCTTCCCTGCATTTTTTGCAAGTGGGGGTTCCACGAAGATGACGTTCGTCGGCGTTCCTAAGCTCCAGGTGTTCGGGGCGTCAATTTAAACATAATAATCGTGATCAGCAACCTTAAATACCCCCAAAAAACCCAGTTGGGCCAGTTCTGAGTCTTATGTACAAAGGTATTACATTTTTTAAAGGACATTTCAAAAAAGCATTTCTTGAAGACGTTTTTGGCTGCAGCACTGCAACTTCCGATTTGTATAAGCTACAAATTTACAAATAGTTTTTGGAAGCGAATGCAAAAAACCGCATTCCGATCCGTCCTGTCCTAAAAAATTCCTCCTCGCCTCGACTAAGAAAAAAGTATTGGCGGAAATCAGTGAAACATACTAATTGGAAATCATGGTGAAAATTATAGCCACATTTAGGGATGAAAGATGTACAGTTTTTTGATCTTATTAGTAATAGTAAAAGTTAAGCAATGAATATTTTTATAGTATTTGATTAATTTATTACAAAATTTTGTATATCCTTTGCTTGCTGCCTTTGCTAAGTGAAAGCATTTTCTTAGCTTTGTTTAATCTGCCCATTGTCTATTAATGGTGGACTAATGTTTAATCGCTACTTGCGAGTGTTTAACAAAAACTAAATCCAAGAATCTAGCTGGCACAGAAGGTGTTTTGAAACAAATTGAAAATAATAGAGACCACTGGCCCATAATTTTTTATAACGGATATATTATTAGACAGATATATCCCCTATGTACTATAAACATAAAAAACATACATGTATATTCTCATTTTAAATAAACGAAGTACAAAAGAACCCGCAAAATACCCATAAAAAGCCACCAATAAAGAATTGATATCCAAAATTTCAATTTATTTCTGATTATATTAAAATGAAGGGTTTATCCGTTTCCTACATGTACATTACATATGTAAATACACACATGTAACGTTTTTGCGTTATATTACAGACATTTTTTTAAAATCCTGTTTATACCCTTACTAACCTTCACTTAATATTCAGACCGACAAGCTTGTAACGTAATCAACTAAAATTGAGTTTTCTTTCTGATAAAGGTATTTTCATGAGAAACATTAAAGAGATTAGAAAAGGTTTTAAGGTAAAGAAAACGAAATAAAATACTGGGTGAAATCTCCAAAAGCAAACGTGTTTTTTTACTTTGGCATTTTTGTTCAGTAGCGCATTCAAGGTTCCGTTGAAGAAAAATATCATATTTAAAAAACAACATATTAGAATACAATTATTAAAAGATTTTTTTCGTTTCAACGTTAAATACAATAACTTAACTAATAAATTTGCATCTTCCAAAGAAATATATAGGATGTTTACGAAAATTTAAGAAAATCTATATCAGAAAATAGAAAGAAAAGTTTATAATAAACATGGGGCCGGAAATGCATTGTTTCCCAGATACAGGGCGTTTTTTTGTTTTTTGCTAATATTTTTATATATTGGGCTATTTAGTACCCTAATAGCCCAAAAAACAAAAGTTTAGCAGACGATGGCCGTGAAAGCCTTACACAGTTTACCCTATAGGATGTATTGTTAACAGTAAAAAAATCGATTGTCTGCAAAGTCCGTTTACTGACGATAGTTGAACGTGAAAACGTCGAAAGACTCATTACCTTTATCGCCGCAATTATCGCTGATATGTAAACCATTAACACCACATTCACTTTTCACTGCACGCTCACTCAAGTAGAAGAGAAACAAATGTCAAACGCTGCCGAACACGGAGATTGTGTCTTTTGTCGCTCGTTCCGCATTTTGATATTGAAGATTATGGAAAAAATTAAGCGGGTGCAATAATTTTTGGCTGAAGTGTATTTTTTAAAATTTTGAATACAGTAAGAGCCAAAAGTCTGAAATAAATTCGATTAAAATTAAATTAATGATTTTATAGCGAAACGCTCGGACACGTCAATATTTGTTTTTAGTTACCTGTTTTCGAACATGACATGCAAGCATACAGAGTGACGCAATTAGTAGCTACATACCACTAATAATGTTTTTTTTTTTATGAAACCCCTGTACACTATTTTATTTTTGAATTTTTCATAGTGTTCTGAATACATTTTGTAAGGCAACTCTATACCTAAAGTCAACAGGTACTAAGAAATTGATGGTCCAATTTCTGAAAACACATTGGATTGCCAGTAAGTTGCAGAAAAAAACCGGACATAAAAAAACTTTTGTTTTTAATTTCGGTAAAAGAGCTATTTATACAGACTGTCCACGGATGGAGTTAACAAAAGGACAAATGGGCCAAAAATTTAATTTTTCAAAATAAAAAGTCATTCTTCATAAAAAATTTTGCTTGTAAAAAAATAGGATTCACGAAGAGAAAATGTTAATTTTGTATCCAGGGTTCGCAAAAACCTAAAAAACATGATTTTTCTCCAAGAGTAAACTATCTGTATTTTTTATTTTTAGGAGAAATGTCATTAGAAAAGTTTATTTAGAATCATGTTTGTAATCGATAAAAACAATAATATAAAATTTTATTTAAATGCATAATTTGACGAAAACTGGCGTGTACTGAAAAATGTGTTTTGTTGAAATTAGGAAAACGCAGGTGTTTGAAAAGGAAATTATAAAAGTTTTTTTAGGTCACTTAATTAAAAAAATTGAAAATAATTAATTTTTGAAAACTTTAAAATCAGTTTTATGAATCTTTTTGATATCCCTTTCACTTAAATAAATTTATTTAAAATGCCATTAAAAAAAAAAATAAATGATATTGTGCCTAAAAATGAAAAATAAAGGTTGTTTATTCTTGTAGAAAAATCATGTTTTTTAAGTTTTTGCGAACCCTGTATACAAAATCAACATTTTTTTCTTCGTGAATCCCATTTTTTGTATAAAAATTTTAATGAAAAATGACTTTTTGCGAAAAATTTAAATTTTGGTTCATTTGTCCTCTTGTTAACCCCATCCGTGGACAGTCTGTATATAAAAAAAACTTTAGCCGAGTGGCGTTTCCAGAGGTATCTAAACAAAGATTTCTGGTAGGTGATAGAGGAGCTTTCCTCGCCTGAGAAGGTACCACCCCACTTACCCTTTAAAGAACCCGTGAAGTCTTAACGAACGTTTCGGGTTCTGGGTGTGTGAGTCAGTTTTTCTTTTTCCTTTTTTTTCACTTTTGAAGGGGAAAAACTATATACAAATGATGGCGGCACACCCGGAAGTAAAATGTTCCGGAGGTAAAATACCCCCCATTCGGATCTCCGGGCGAGGGGTGCATCCGGGAGGCCTTCATCGAGAAGTTTAATTTCTTTTGCAAATAGGTATATGTGGGCTTAACACCAATATAAACTCCGTTCACCATCACTTTCAGTCATCTAAGCCCCACATACTGTTTCTAACGGAAACACAAATAGGTTCTAAAGCTTCAACCAGCCACCTTCTCTTCCCAGGCTACGAACTTATTTTGTCTTTTCGCCCACATGGTGGCGTATGTGCTTACGTCCGCAGCGATCTGGCTTGAGCTCAAGTTTCCAATCTTGAATCGCGTAGGACCGATATCCTTTAGCTCAAACTTTCCCTTAGTTTTTCAACTAAATTTATCTGCTGTTTGTACCGGTCTCGATCTAATAATTCCTATGTCGAATTCTTTAATTTTTTTTCAACAAAGATCCATAGCATAATTTCTCAGTTTCCATCGGCTGAAGTAATCGTGCTTGGCGACTTGAATGTCTATAATAAGGATTGGCTGGGTTCTTCAAAAACTGACCCCCAAGGCAGAGCAGCCGTAATCTTCACAGTCAGTAACTCTCTTACCAACCTTATTATGGAACCCACCTACTTTCCTAGAGTCCCAAATCATAGTTCAAATCCCCTAGATCTCTTTCTTACCACCAACCCCGAACTCTATCAAACATCTGTCACAGCTCCCCTAGGTCACTCAGATCATGGCTTAGTTACTATATCTTACCCTGCACATCCCGAGGTAAATGAATGCATGCCACCACGCATCGTATGGCACTACAACTCAGCCGACTGGGATGGCTTAAGGGACTTCTTCGCCACTTACCCCTGGAATTCCATCTGATTTTATTCTCGTGATCCTTCTGAAATTTGCAATCAAATAACTGAATTAATTCAATTGGGCATTAAAACCTATATTCCACACACCATGAAGAACCCCAAACAATCTAATTATAAACCCTGGTTATCCAAATCTTGTGTTAAAGCTAGAATTTTAAAAGTTAAGGCTCACAAGAAGTTTCGACAGGATCCTAGTTCAGAAAACCGACAGGCCAGCATTGAAGCAAGAAACTACTACAATCAAACAATTTCTGAAGCTAAACACTCCTTCGACAATTAATTAAAAACAAAGTTCTTTCTTGCTCAAATGGCAGCAAATCTTTCTGGTCCTTTGCGAAAAACATATGTAGGAATTCTTGTACCAGTTCTTTTCCACCACTAACTTTGGAAGATGAAATTATTTCTACCGCTAAAGGAAAGGCAGAATTATTTGCTAAACAATTTGCTGCCAATTCAACCCTCCCGTAAATCATCCAGTTCCAGTGGTTACCCCAGTTTCTCATAAAATGTCCGATATTATTTTTAAGGTAAAACACACTAAGCGTATTCTTTCTTCCCGTAACACCAAAAAATCGTCTGGGCTGAATGGCATACCAGCAGTCGTTTAAAAAAAATGTGCTCCAGAACTTGCACCAATTTTAACTCGGCTCTTTCGAATTTCTTACGACACAGATATCTTTCCGGAGATCAAGGGATCTAAATCCCTTCCATCTAACTATAGACCAATTATCTCAGTTCTTTGTAAAGTAATGGAAAAATTAATTAATTCACATATTCTTAAGTATGTAGAAAAACACAAAATTTTGCATGACAGGCAGTATGGATTTCAACACAAAAGATCTACAGCAGATCTTCTTTCCTTCGTATCACACTGCTGGAATAAGTCTCTTGAGTTTTTAGGTGAGTCCCAGATCGTTGCTCTTGATATATCCAAAGCTTTTGACCAGGTCTGGCATGCCGCACTTCTTAATAAACTTCTCTCCTATGGTCTTTCAACTAAACTCTGTACTTGGCCCTCTAGTTATCTATCTGATCGACGTATATCAGTTATTGTGGACGGCCATTCTTCAAGCTTTCACCAAGTTAATGCTGGAGTGCCTCAGGGCTCAGTTATAGCACCAACATTGTTTCTCAACCACCTTCTCTCGTCCACAACTAATTCCATTCATAGTTTCGCCAAAGAATGCCAATACATAGAACCCCACAAGTGAGATTTCAGCGTACCCTAAAAATTTTTAGTACCTACCGCGACCAACAGATGGCGAAAGTAGTACGATGTCACTTTGCTAATACGATTACCATCAGAAATTGATAGCAGTCGCTGACGAGCGGTCGTCCCGATCAGTTAGAGTGAGAATATACGCAAAATTTAATAAAAATAAAATCCCCGATAAATGGACCCAGTATCCATTGGATTATTAAATTTATTATTTCAGAATAGGATATATCGATGCGTTTTTACAAAACATCGTAAGCGACATTCGCCAATTTTACGGGAAACGATTTTTTCTTCCCATCGCGTTATTTTTAAAGAAAAACCGAGATGTGAATGTTTTTATTTTAGATTTCTTCTTAATTTGAATTACAAAACAAACATATTTAACATTTAATCTCAAAATTTTCAGAATCTCCTGAAAAAAAAGCTAAAAATTTTAAAATTCTAAACCTAAATAATAGTTAATTTTTAATTTTTTAATTTTTATTTAATTTATCTTGACAACGGTGGCTGACTTGCAACCAAAACGTCGATTTTTAGTTCTCCATTTACTTGCTTTATTTTTTTTGTTTTTTTGGTACTATTAATTTATTTTTTGGCATGTACCCAAATAACTACCCTTAATTAAATGAACCGCCGAACCAATATAGAAGATATCTTTATCTGAAATAAAACCAATGAAAAAAAAAAAAACGTTTCCCGTAAAACTGACGAATGTCGCTTACGATGTTTTGTCAAAAACCCATCGATATATCCTATTCTGAAATCATAAATTTAATAATCTTATGGATACTACCATTTATCGGGGATTTTATTTTTATTAAATTTTGCGTATATCCTCACTCTAACTGATCGGGGCGACTGCTCGTCAGCGACTGCTATTAATTTCTGATGGTAATCGTATTAGCAAAGCGACATCGTACTACTTTCGCCATGTGTTGGTCGCGGTAGGTACTAAAAATTTTTAGGGTACACTGAAATCTCACTTGTGGGGTTCTATGGATTGGTATTCTTTGGTTTCGCCGACGCTAGTACCCTTCACTCCAGTTTTCAGGTTCTTAAACCCATCATTAAACCTGATTTGGAAAACAAACGCAGAGCGATGCAGATATCTCTTTCGCAGGATCTTAATTTAATATTGGATTGGGGCGCCAAAAATCTCGTTCATTTTAATGCATCCAAAACACAATTATGTTCCTTGTCGCTAAAAGAGTCATCAAATACTCATCCTCTACTTATGAGCGGCCAAGATTTACGGATCAAAGACACCTTCAATCTTGTGGGCGTCACATTTGAAAGTAGGTAACCTTAACTGGCATAAACACATTGTATGTATAGCCACGGCGGCTTTAAAAAGCTTGGATTTCTCTTTCTAGCCAAAAAGTATTTTTCCCTTTCTAATTTATACACTTTATATGTCTCCCAAATCCGACCTCCCTTGAAATATTGTTTTCATATCTGGGACATGGCGTCCCCTACAACCCTAAGCATTCTTTATTCTATTCAAAGAAGAGCTGTTCGTCTCAGTAATAATCCTTCACTTACAGAAAGGTTTCCTTCTCTTGCCCATCGTCGGGCTGTGGGGGATTTTTCGCTTTTTATAGGAACTTCCACGGCTTTTGCTCTGAAGAATTGTCCAGTATAGTTCCTCCACTCACGGTTCCTAACAGAAACTCGTGGTTCCGCGTGTATGCATCCCTATACGGTCCAACTAGACAAGCCCCGAACTTCCCACTTTGTTGGTTTTTTTATACCTAGAGTTTCTAAAATGTGGAACCTGCTGCCCGCGGAGGTCTTTTCTTCCCCCAAATATTTAAGTATTTAAGTCCCGTGTCAACAAACTCACTCTAGTTAAACTTCGTTATTTTTTTTATCCTGATAAGTTTTTGAAAATAATAAAATTTATTTAACTTCATACTCCTAGACTGGATACTGAAATAGTAATTTATGTAACAAGTGAATAAAGCGATACTTTTTTAAGAATGAGAAGTTTGACAGCACGAGCCGTTAGGCAAGTGCGGCAATCTCATGAATAATAAAAAAGATACTTTATATATATATTTTTTCCACGACTGTATAGATATTTCCCAAAATACCATTTTATACATGTTTTATTTATTTTTCCTTATTAATTTTAATTTTTGCTGCACAGCCATAATATTGCAACAAAAAATCATAGCCTTCTTTCTCTTTAAAAAGACAATTATCCATTTCATAACTATGCCGTGAGTTAAATTTAGAAAATTGCATGTACTTACTTTTTGTAGAAATAATACTAAAACAGTATACATTCCTTTTTAATTTCTTAGTCATTTAAATTCGTTATTACTATAAATTTTAAATAATTTCTATTAAATTTATTCGCAAACTGTCAAATTTTAAAACTAGTGACCCATGAACTAAAAGAAATAATGACGAAATAAAAGGTTCTTGGTCCGTTTGGTTTAGTTGATGTCGCGTTTACTGTTACATTGCATAATTTGATATTAAAGTTTATTATAGTAGTCATAGAAACAAAACACTAATTTAAAGTGTGAAAAAAGCTTCGAAGTGTTAAAAAAGTTAATTTTTTTAACACTTTACGTAGTGCACTAGAATGAAGTACTTTATCTTCATGGTAACGATTAAAGAACTGCATTTTTCTTAACGGTCGTGAAAAAATAATAATTATAGATACCTATAAAATAAACCACAAAAACTAAATTAAACACAATATATATTTAAACTAAAAAATTATCTTAAATTTAAATTTTTGTCAGAAATATTTGTTGATGTACCGCTCAAGACACGGAAATGGGTAACTTTAATTAACTTCTAAATATTTAAATAATCTAAATAAGCTTTTTTAATTTACAAATAAAAGTGCCAAATTTTATTCAAATCAGATTAGGGTTACTTAGGGATTTAACAAAAAACGAGTTTTTAAGGTTAGCAGCCTGTATCTGGGAAACAATGCATTGCCGGTCTTATGTTTATTTTTATAAACTTTTATTTATATTTTTTGATGCAGAATCTGTCTCTTAATTTTCTTAACAACATTCTGTAACATAATGAAAAGACAGACAATTTCGTTTGTGTGTCCAAATATTTTCCAATTTCAATTTAATATTAAACTATTTTGTAAAGTCTCTATTTGTATACTGTAATTATTTTACATGTTTCCAAAGGTGGATTTCTTTGATTGGCGATGATTATTTACACTTGGAAAGTTTGATTGTAGCCCGTATATGTTGCCCTATAAACAAAATACCATTTTTTTCTTAAATTTTGTTATTTTTTATCCAAGTTCCATAAAAAACGAGACATTCTGTTGTCCGGTTGGCTAAGATTTTTCTGACCTGTCAATTCAATGACAATATCATTGTAGCCATGGATAAAAACCAAGGCAACCCCAGTAAGAACGTTACATAAATAAGTTGCATAAATTGTTGTGTTTTCAGAAATTGAACCGCAATTTCTCAGTACCTGCTGATTTTAGGTATTGGTATGTCAAAATGTATTCAGAATACTTTAACAAATTCAAAGATGAAATAATGTTCGATAAGAAAAACATTGGTAGTGATATGTAACTACTACTTGCGTAACCCTGTATGCTTGGCTGTCATGTCCGAACAGCAAATAAATAAAAAATTAACGTGTACGAGCATTTAGATGAAAAAATCATTCATTTATTTTTGTGTGCTGCTTTGTGTAACTATGACCTTTAAGGACACATTGCGTGTACCATCAGTAATCTTAATATTTAAGCAGGCTATCGTAAATTTAAAATAACTTAATAAAACCCGAAAAGTTTGAATATCGCGTATTATGAGAACGGAGCCGTTTCGAACCCATAGGTACAGGGTTTTCATTTATATTTTGCCACCCACTTTTAACTATAAGTAAGAAGGGACAGAAAAAAATGTCTTTTAGAAAAGTTTGATACTTTTTCATTTATTATCTTTTGAGCATAAAAAAGAAACGAACATCGAAAACTCATGATAAATGTAGAAGTAAACCTTTTTTTAAATGGGACACCCTGTATATTATGTCACCATTAAAAGATATTTTTAAAAACCTTTACAAAAATACCACATTTGATATCTATCTTTAATTTTTTCAAAAATATGGCCATTTAAATCTGGGTATAATATCCATTACATCTACGGTCTTACCTTAGTGCCATAGGTACGTATAATAGAAATAATTATATTTACTATTTTTTACATAATAAGTTGTTATGTTTCGAAAACTATTAAAAATAGATATATTAAATGTGGTAAATTTGTAAAGCTTTTTAAAAACCTTTTTTTTTTGGTGACATAATATACAGTTTGTTAAATTTAAAAATGTTTACTCTTTCATTTTTCTCAAGTTTCTGATGTTCATTTGTTATTTTTTTATACTCAAAAGATAATAGATAAATAAGTATAAAACTTTTATATAGGAAGTTTTTTTCTATCCTTTTTGCCTATAGTCAAAAGTGGGTGTCAAAATATAAATGAAAACCTTGTACATACACATACAGAACTTTTATGTGAGTCTTTTTAAGCGGTAAAATAAAAATAAACAGAGTGTTTCAGAAACAAATGCCATAAATTTTGTGATGTGATTTTCCATCAAAAATAAAAAATCTCATATGAACATATGTCCAAAACGTCTTAGTTTTTGAACTACAATGTGTTAAAATTTCAAAAAAAAAATCTTTTTTTTTTTTAACTAAGTATTCTTTACTTCATTTTGTTTTAATTTGGCAATAATATAAATGACATTAAGGGGTAATTTATCATTAACTTAATTACGTTTAGTAAGTTCAGTGGCGTCTCAATAGGCAACTGAAGGAATATTTCCAACAAAAAAACGGTACGCCACTGACTGTGTAAATGTGTGTAAAATTTCTGTGCTCTTTTTAGATTAAGCAAATAAAAAGTACTGCTTTTATGTCTCCTAATTTTTTTCCGCATTTTGTTAAGTTTAAGAAATAAAAAATAAAATTCACTTAACTGCATATTTTTACCATAAAAGAAGCATTGCGGGATCTTTTTCTTTTATAATTTTTAATTAGCAATTATGTAACAAAAATAATAAATACTTATGTAAATAAGGTTTATATCCAGTATAAAAGTTTTAACTAAAACAAGTGTTTTCGAAATTTTTTGTTTTTTTGAAAACTTTAACACCCTGTATCTCAAAAATCTAAGACGTTTAGGACATATGTTCATAGGAAGATTTTTTCTTATTTTTTGATGAAAAATAACCTTCTTAAATTTCTCGCATTTGTTTAGAAACACCCTGTATATGAGTCAATCAACAGTTTTTGACCCGGTTCTAAAATTTTCATATCTTTATAAACTTTTTTTTGTAATATTTATTTATTTTAAATTATAGGTAATTACTTCCTTAATTATTGTAATCTGCAATGAGCAGAGCACTTTAACCAGTTTCAACAATAATACCAGAGAAACCAACATTAGGTACGGTTCATGTACACATATTATGTAATTTGAACCCAAAACAACTAGGATCAAAAAGCAGGGTCACTACCAACAGAGCCAACTATTTTGTCACTTATTAAGTCATATTACCATATCCTAAGGACAATTAAGCTGGTCGGTTATCGAAGTGACTAATTTTTTCAAGAGACTGGTTGTCCGAAGGAAATTTAAACTTTTTAAATTTTCCGATAGATCATAGATAATATTTGTTTTTTTATGCTTACAGTAAATTTAGATCAAATACTATCTAAAATACCATGATTTATTAAAAAATATTAATAACTTACCTCAGTTACTCGAGTGACTGGTTTTCCAAAGAGACTGGTTGTCCGACGGACACACATAAAAGCCAACCACTCTTTTTGCGAAATTTGGTTGACTGAGGCCGCAGTTATGATAAAAAAATGACGTATGGTCGCTTTTACTAATACCGACTTACCGACAGTGTACACACTATGGCATTTATTTTTTGATTTAAAAAATATCGTGGTTGTCCGCCGGACATGCGCGGTGCAGCAGACTTTTCTGGGACCAAATATATATGCAAAAATGCCAAACCAAACAATTTAAAGGAACGTAACATATTTTTTCTTCATAAGTGGTATACCCATATATTAAATATTAAAATTACATTTATTTAAATAGAAGCGTTTTTTAGTAATATGAAGTTATTGAAGTAAGATGGGTCATTTTTTTTATTTTACACAGCCCACTAAGCAAACAATTTCCCAAAAATCGTTTGTTTTATGACAAAAATAAAGAAACGAAATATTTGGATTTTTCTATGGTTGTCATGCTGGTGCTGCTTAATAAATAATAAAAAAATGATCGTTCCTTTAAAATTTTGGTCATTAACAGGCTTTAATCCCATTTATAGAAAATTTAATAAATTGTTGCTTCTTCCTGTAAAATTGGATGTTTTTAAAACAAACAATACATGTAACTCCTAAACTGATAGGGATGTGTAAATTTTTGTGAGATTTGATGGGGAAATGTTGCCACATTTTAAAATAAATGATTTTTTTACCCAACTTACGATGACTGTAGCTTGAAGGGGGTTTTTGTTTCCAATTTATAGGACCTTAAAAATAAGCTCCTAAATATTTGGACTAAATTTAGAAATGCCCTGTATCTATTTAATTTCAATATTGCACTTGCACATTTTGTGACTTGGAAAAATGATCCAGGGATCCTTAACTAAAAGAAAAGTATAGAAAGGGGAGCCCTGACTAAGAAAGTAGGTATATCATGTTACAGTAGGAGGGTTAAGACCCCATTTTGGAGGTGAGGACTTTTTTTTGCTTTTCAAAATTAACAATCCGGGCCCCGACTTTACTTTCCGGCCTGGGCCCCAACACTTCTAGCTACGCCACTGCCTAAGAGGTGCCCTGTTTATAATAAAAACACTTTTTTGGGTTTTGAAGCAGAAAAAGGAACACTAAACATTTTTACTTGGGTGCAAAAAAATGGGTGCCTTGCCGCCCCTACTAAAGAGCCGCCCATAGGTGCCGGTCGCCCTGGTAGTTGGTCCATGAAAATATAAATTAGTATCGCCAGATATTGTTTAATCAAATTTGAACGGTCATTATATCGAATTGAATCTAAATAAAAATATCATCCGAAAATAAAATGAAAATAGTGCAAATCCTACTTAAATCCTCTAAAATCCCTTGAATTCCGAACTATCGGTTCATAACAGCGATCATCCTCAAAAGTTGCGATAAGCCAGTTGCTGTATTACAGAACGCGTCGCGCGTACCGTTCATACTTTATTCGATAATCCGGCACGATATATTTTTAGTGTAGTTTTTCGCGTGTTTATTAGTGAAAAATCCCCAAAAAATTAGTGTTGTTAGTGCCTAATTTAGTGTTAGTTTAAAGTACTTACGTATACTGGTTAAAAAATACTTGTGCATGTTGGGAATATACTGGGTGCTAAGTAAGTATGTCTATTAAATTTAACAGACGATCTTTTTTGGTAGTTTAGAACCAAAAGTTCATATAAACGTGGGTCCGCAAATTCTTTGTTCTCAAGATACTGGGTACTAAACTTATAATATTTTTAGTACCTAAATATCTTAAATTTTATTTACAATTTTTATGTTTTTTATTTTGATTTTGTGCCATAATCAGTTTTGCGAAATCTAAAAATCCACTTATTTGCATATACCTGAACCGAACAAAAATTATGGATGATTTTTTGAAATTTTGTTCTACCTGGTGGTGCGTCGCCGAGCGGAACGTAGGAAATCCCATGTAAATTTTAAGGGGTTAATTATTGACTTTCCCGTACATTTTACAGAAAAAATGTAACAATTGCCACTTAATTAATTATGGACACTTTTTTCTTAGATTGAACAATATATAATTTTCTTTTAAACAATGTCACTTATTTATTGACACTTTTTCTAATGTCAGTGACAACATTAATTTTACAGGTGCCTGTTTGGTTTTACCTGAACCGAAAATTCGGTAATTTTGAAATTACATTTATTTCAATAATTTAAAATTCGCCTATTAAATTTTTTTGAAACTTGGCACGAGGGTTTGTCATATTGGTCTCTTCAAAAACTTATCTTACATTTTGTCGGTAAAATGTACTGGGAAGATAATAATAATTAACCCTTCTTAATTCGGCGTTGCGGTGCACCACCCGGTATAATTTTTTATAAGCAATTATTTTACACTGACAACAAATACCTAATTAAATAGTGTTTACATCAAGACAAACACATTTTGTTGTGTGATCAATTTTAGGTTTTGTAAAAAGTTTAACGAGAATTTGCGAACTTATGCTTGAATTAACTTATTGTCTTAAAATAACTTAAACAATCGTCTATTTAATTTAATACCCATGCCACCCTGTATAATAATTGTGCAGTGCTTTTACAGTTCTGTTAGAACCATTTAATTAAAAAAATCCACGTTCTACAAAAATTGACTGCTTTCTTTATGGTGAATATTTTGAATTTTGTTGAAGGTATGTGATTGCGAAAGTTCACTACTCTTATGTTAAACGAACATACATGGTATGCTATCTTTGAGGGTGACAACTGGGATTTTAAAACCCGTAAAAGAGACAAGGTAGGTTAAATTCAGACAAAGTTAAGTAATTAGAAGCTTTTTAATGATCAGTTTTAAAATTTAACAAATTTTCTTGAAGATATCTGGGAAATAAATCTATACAATTAATAATAAATTATTATAAAAAGGTAAAGTTTGTAACTTTGTTTGTTTGTTTGTAGCCGTTAGTTTTGGGGAATACTGAACCGATCATAAAAAAATCTTTTACAATCAAAAACCTACATTATTCAGGAGTGCTATATGCTATATTTTATAATCATTAAACAAAAATTTCAGGGAAAAATAATGACATATGTCTAACAAGTCAGCAGAAAAATATAAGTACCCAAATGGGAAATTTCTTATATGAGTAAAGTGGTTTAGTGGTAGAATGTTCGCCTGCCAAACGGTAGGCCCGAGTTCTATTCTTGCCTGAAGCAAGTTTTTAACAAAAAAGCAATGAAATTACTTGTTATTAAGTTTTTGGTTTTTTGTTAATTGTTATTTCTTATTCTACTGGGGCTATTTATTTCAAAATAAGCTTTGTTTAACTAATCAAGCCCTTTCATTAGATACCCATATGGAGGTAGTTGTGGAAATGTGTAATTCGCCATTTTGTATCGGCGGCCATCTTAGATTTACCATCATAAGGAATGTATTATATGGTATTGTCACCAAAATTAAAAGTCTGTACCAAATATCAGATCGATCTGTCGTCAGGCAAACAACTAAATTAAAAATAAATAAACAGGTCAAGATAAGTAAAACCGTTGAAAAGAAATAAAGTAGGTTAAATTCAGACAAAGTTGAGTAATTAGGAGCTTTTTAATGATCAGTTTTAAAATTTAACAAGTTTTCTTAAAGATATCTGGAAAAAAACGAGAATTTGTGATTTACAAACCAATGTTTGCCAGTGACGTAGGTAAGGAGAGAGGTGAAAGGGAATAATTATTCCCCAAACTTGCTAAAAAATATTTTAACGTCCACAAATTATTATTGGCAATATACTGGAAAACAAATTGAATGTCAGAAGGGGTTAAAAAAGAATCTGTTTTGGTAAATACCAAGTTTATTCAAGGCCTGTTGCAGAGAAATCACAAACTATTCAACCCCAATCGGATATTATTATTTAGCCAGGTGACTGGATTCCAACTAACCACCTGACATATTTATAAAATCTTATTGGCGCTAACTGTTTTGTGATTTATCTACGAACAGAGCCTATAAAATTCATTACCCCTTCCCCAGAAAACAAAATTATCCACGCCACTGGTGTTTACACATTTTCCTCTAAGTAGTTATGATGTTTTTGAAGTTTTTACTACTTTTTAATATGTATCTAACCTCTAAATATTTTTAAATTTTGATCTAAAACATCATGACAACAAATGCAGTGTCATTGTACTTGTAATTAAAATATAGTTGAAAACAAATTGAATGTTAAAAGGGTTACAAAAAAAACGTATTTAATATTCTGTTTTGGTAAATACCAAGTTTAAATAAAATCCATTATCCCTTCGTCAGAAAATAGAATTATCCACGCCACTGGTGTTCACACATTTCCTCTTTAGTAGTTATGATGTTTTGGTTTTAATATTTTTTAACCTTTTAATATTTTTAATTTTTAATTTCTGTTCTAAAACATCATGACTACAAATGCAGTGTCATTGTACTCGTAATGTCATTTTCTATTCAAATTAGTAAAAATATACTAAGCCCATAAAAAATTAAAAAAGTATGGTGTTTCCGGCTAAACCAGAAGTAATAAAAACAATTATATTGTGAACCAATGCACATTTATGTAATATATCTACGTACCAAATTTCCTACCGATATTTTAAACAATAAAAAAGTAATAGGGGTGAGCTAGTGGCTAGAGACCCCCGGAATTTAGGGTAAGTTTTCTCTAAAACTACTAAACTAGTTTTAAAAATAATTAAAGATCTTTTTTTTCTTTCGACATCCCACGAAGGCATGTGCCTAAATACCAGAGTACCGTGGGTGTCGGGTTATTAGATGTTTAACCCATCGTTTCCCATTTAAAAACAGAATTTAAGACCCTTTAGGATAAGAATTCTTTTGACACCCTTTTCCACTTGAGCTATTTGACGCTTGTGTTGGTGGGGCGGGGGAGAGAATAACCTTAAACAAGTAAATTTTAACCCAAAAATAAAAATTGATGTGTCTCAGAGTATTTCTTCTATAAGTGTAAAAAAACATAATGGAATTATATGGGATTGCTCCTTTTAATGCCGTATTAATTCAGATTAATAATTTTTGACCCAAAAACATTTTTTTATGTTATTAATAGTGTGTCTAATATTTTTGATTGGTCATGAATCCTTTGACCCTAAGCAAAAGTCGTCACGCTCACATACAGCACGTACCCAGTATGAATTTCTATCGCCATATTTTAATTAACTAAAATAATAATAAAAGATATAAGGTACAACGCGAAATATTTCCACGTGCTCATTATTGTTATTTATTTATTATTATTATTATAGCAACTACTGTATTTTATTTGTTTATCATAAAAAACAATCGGTGCAGTAATGAATCAAAATTATCCTTTATTAATTTGAATTGAAATTTGCAATATTTCACCGTTATTTTACCATAGTGACTATCATAGCAATAAATAATAATAATAACATATGAAAAGATAAAGAGACAGTTTTTATTTTTGGTAAATATTAAAATTAATATTTACGAGGTCCGTTCAAATTTTAAACCTAAATTCGCTATAAGGAATTCAGGTTATTATTGATTCAGATACTTTTTGAACCCTTTTGGGGCACTATCAGGGGCGCAATTAGGGGCGCTAGAGAGCTTAGCCCCTTGATACCGTGATTAGCCCCCCTATTGAACATTTAAAATACAGTGCATTTCAATTAAAACGAGCAACCTCTCATAATTAGGTTATTTTTAGACTTATAAAAAAATCCTGAAATACGTCAATTTTTAATTTTAGGGGGACACATTTTTGTGTCAAAATTTGCTTATTCAAGGTTATCCCCTCCCCCACCAACACAAACGTCAAAAAGTTTAAATAGAAAAGGGGGTCAAGTGGTACATCATTTTTAAGCTCCTGACGAGTACTTTATAACCCTAAAATATAAATTCGATATCTTTACCTACTACAAAATGGCGTAACTTTAAATATTACCCAAATACCTGATTGGGATGGCCATATTTCCGAAACTAATAAAGTTAGATGTTCCTAAAGTGGCGTTTTCTTAAAGCTCTTTTACAACTCTTTTTAATGGTAATACTAGTGAATAATATACAGGGTACGATAAAAGTGTATATTTTTTAATAAAGCACCCTGTATATTATATTACCAATAAAAAGATTTTTAAAAGAGCTTCAAGAAAATACCACATTAAGTACAACTTACTTTATTAGTTTCGGAAATATGGCCATCTCAATCAGGTATTTGGGTAATTTTTAAAGTACTGCCATTTTGTAGTAGGTGATATTGAATCTACAGGGTGCCCCACCATATTCGACACGGTCTGTAGCTGGATAACCATGGGGTTTTTAAAAAAGTAAATACAGAAATATATTCAGGTCGGATAACGCCACAGTATAAAATTATTTTACTCTATACAGGATGTCTCAAAGTTATATTTTTTTAAATGGAACACCCTATATTTTATGACGGTTTTAGATTCTACATAAAACAATAATTAAGGTTTGTTAATAGTACCAAGTGTCTGTCTGTCATTTTATTCGTTTTTGTGTTACTTGATTTTTTTTCAAAATGCAGGGGTGCAATTAAATTAATTTTATTTTAACAATATAAACTCCTTAAACTTTAAAATTTGTTACAAAATTAGGAAAAGTCTGCCTTATCATACGTAGGTCATATCGAGATCATAGATTATACAGGGTGATCAAAAAATAATTTCAATTTTTTAGAAAGTCAATTTGCAATATCTCTTTTATTTTAAATGGAACACCCTGTATTTTTTTACACCACATGATGACAAACCAAATGCTCTTTAAAATGGTGTATAGGTTGCCTATACCTATCTTTTATACTTTTTAAGTAAATTCCGTTTTAACATATTTTTATTCCAAATGTCTATTTAAATGTAAGTAGGCTGGGATATAGCTATGCCTATTTACTAAGCCGTTATTGCAAAATGTAAATTTGTTGGAAAAAAGCACAAAATTAAAAGATTTTGTGTTATCAGCCACTATTTTTAAAATTCACAGAAACAAAATTCATTAGTTGCTTATAATGCTACTTCCAATAACACTTATTTCAGCTGAATGTGATGGTAATGATAAACCTTGTTTTTTTAAACAATCCTAATAACGCCTCTGGTCAGTTATGACGACATTCTGTGACCTATATCTCGTTTCTTCCATTATCCATAATCACTGTGTCAAATTTTTTAAAGCAACTATTAAGGTTATCAGATGGTTTCTACTGGAATATTTTTTATGATTAACTCTAGACTAAAGTAAACCATTTTTTCACATCCTACCAGTATTATATCATCTTGTTGTTGTAGAAGAAGGGTTTTTATTTAAAATCATTGAAATTTCTTTTAAACTGACTAAAACACTAGTAATCAATAAATGGTCGTTGTTATTTTCTTAAGAAAAATATTAATGGCTGCTATGTCACAGCCAACTTTAAATTAAATAAACATTTGGACTAAAAATTTGTAAAAACAGATTTTATTAAATAAGCACAAAAGATAGGTATAGGCAACCTAGACACCATTTGAAAGAGTATTTTATTTGTCATCATGTGACGTAGAAAAATACAGGGTGTTCCATTTAAAATAAGAAAGATATGGCTATTTGATTTTCTGAAAAATTGAAATTGTTTTTTGATCACCCTGTATAATCTATGATCTCGATATGACCTACGTATGATATGGCAGACTTTTTCTAATCTTGTTACACATTTTAGAGTTTAAAGTGTTCAAAGTGTTAAAGTAAAATCAATTTAATTTTACCTCTGCATTTTTCAAAAAATCAAATATTACAAAAACGAATAAAATTAGACACTTAGTACTATAAACAAACTTGAGTTATTTTTTAAAGTAGAATCTAAAACCGTCATGAAATATAGGGTGTTCCATTTAAAAATATAACTTTGAAACGTCACACTTTTTTGAGACACCCTGTATAGACTAAAATAATTTTATACTGTGGTCTTATCCAACCCGTATATGTTCCAGTATTTACTTTTTTAAAACCCCATGGTTATCCAGCTACAGACCGTGTCGAATATGGTGGGACACCCTGTATATTCTAGGGCTATAAAGTACTCATCAGGAGGTTTAAAATGATGTACCACTTGACCCCTTTTCCATTTAAACCTTTTGACGTTTGTGTTGGTGAGGGGAGGAAATAACCTTGAATAAGTAAATTTTGACATAAAAATGTGCCCCCTTAAAAATAAAAATTTGCCTATTATTTATATATATTTATTATATATTTCGATATTAAAAACGATTTATACGAAAGTGTTGGATAAAATTTTGTATTAGACACGTGAGTTATTACATATAAGTCACTTAAGAAAATTACCTCTCTCGCCCTTCGGGCTTGAGAGTTAAACTTCTTCTTGCGTGACTTATATGTAATATAACTCACTTATCTAATAAATAACTATTATGGTTTAAAAGTTAAAAATTTAGCAATAAATGAAAATGTACAAAGTCGGTTTTGTTGTGTCTGCAGTACAAGTATAAATAACCAAGCTCTTTTGTTTTGTGGCTTTATACGGTTCATTCCAATTAAATGAGCTGTTTCGTTTAATCCCGTTATTTCTACATTTATTAAAACATCCTAAAACACTTCATTTTTTATCTGGGGCCTTTTAATCCAAACTTTGAGTGTAGTATAGGTAAGGTGTTACCTTATTTGTGAAGGTTTATTTTACGATCAGGTGTAATTTAAGGCGTAGTATCAACGATCTATAATATATCATTGGTATCAACGATCTAAAATATATCATTGGTAGTATAACAGACTTGGATTACTGCAATTTTATGTGGTCAAATGTTTATAAAACAAATACATTTTGTTACGGTAAGATATATGCAAATCTCAACGTCGATGCCGATGCTGTACTGAAATTGCATATAGTAAATTCAACATCGCCTGCCTTACACGAACTTAACTCTTAATGGTATTAAAGTACTGTTAGAATCCAGGTAATTTTTAAATAATGTGGTACTATTTTGTTTAGCAACTGAAATGAATTTTTGTACAGGTTTAATTATAGAAAACTTATTTTAGCAAATACAACATAAAACATTGTGTACTCTGTACTGTTACACTAAAATAGTTACATGAAACTATACTTTATAGCTGCTAAAAAGTATAAGGTCAACATAAAAGCAAAAATAATAGTTATTATTGCTGTTAATAGAGCTTTTGTTGCCTAATTAACAGTAATTTTGAATTTAAAGACAAATAGTTTGGTGTTAAAAATCATAACAATAAAATACGTTTATTGACAATATTTATTAGACAAAGCCAAAAACACGAATATATTTTTTTAAACGATACTGTGAAAATATTATTAATAATAAGGGATCTAAAATTACCGATTATTTAAAAATCGGTAATATTACGATAACACTGGTGATTTAAAAAAGCAGTAACACAAGTTTCATCCTTATCATAATCTCCAACCTCATCACATGATTCTTCTTTCGTTAATTGAGTTAAGATCACAGTTAAAATTAACCATTTGCGAGTTTTGCAGAAAAGTTTGTTGCCAAAAAACTATTAGTCGCGATAATAGACTTAAGGTCTGGCCACACATAACCGCAACGAGTCCACAGCCGTGCGTCTTGCTGGTGAAATGTAGGAGGATGCGGTGCAAAAGTTTTGTATTTAATAAAATTGCAGTAATAGGAGTCTGTTAAACTTTGCTTTAAATTACACCTGATCGTAAAATAAACCTTCAAAAATAAGGTAACACAGTTTTACCTATACTACACCCAAAGTTTGAATAAAAAGGAGCAGAGATAAGTAGGAAAATCTGTTTTATTTAAACAGAGTGATATACATTTACAAACCAATACACTTAGTTTGACAAACATTATCCCTAGAGTTACTAGACTGTGGAACGTACTGCCAGCGGAGGTCTTTCCTTCCCCCCAAATCTTCAAGTTTTTAAGTCCCGTGTTAACAAACTTCCTCTTACCCTGCTTAGGACACCCACGGTACGTTAGTATTTAGGCTTTCAGCCATCGCGGATTGTCCAAAGATAAAAAAATGCTTTTGTATTTTTGAGGGCAGGAAAAGTTCTTTCGAATCTTTCGGAATTAATCTGCCACACTTTCCTCTATCATTATGAATCCGGGCTCGGTGTGGCTAGGAATGTGCTGTTAGTTCAGTACACACACGGTCGCACTTACTCGCGAGCTCACTCTTTCTACATGATATATATCGCGCTAATGCTTTCTGGTAAATAATATTTTTTTAATTACCGATTCAGGTCACTGGCAAAAGTAGATTTTTAACAGTTTTTCCTCTGACGCCTGGGCATTTTTTTTCAAGCATTGTATAAAAATTTTGCAACATTTATCTTATTCTTATTAGATAAAATAGTATAACGTTATGTGTTTTATTCGTTAGTTTATTTTTGACTAAAACTGAATACTTACCTTAGGTGTTGATATATCTTAAAAATGCTGATAATTGTCTTTTGTTGTACTACTAAATAATTTTTACTAAGAAAAGTCCTGAATATTTTTAAGGGCAAAATATTTATTAATCCATTTGAAGGCTAAAAATAAAAAGAAACCTGAGGTGAAACCCGTTCTCCGAAATAAATTCGTTTATTTTTAAAAAAGGTAAAATAAATTATGAAATTTTAAAGCAATTTCCCAATTTCCATTTATCAAACCAAGACTTTTTTCGGTCTGAATATACAGAAATACAAAGAAGCAATATCTGCAGAGGACAACTTAATATTATAAAAGAAATTTTCTACAAAATTTGGTAGTCGATAAAAAACCAAAGTACAAATTTGATATATTATTGGTCGGTTACCCTTATTTATTACTTTCATATAAATTAAAGGCAAAAAAATCAGACGTTTTTACTTACAATAATTTTTTTACAACAATAGTTTTGTTGTGCAAGGGGTAAAGTGTAGTGTAGTGTAGTGTATTGTAGTGGAGGACTAAAAGTGTAAATACATATGTTAAACCAAGTTTCTTGTTCTTTATACGTACGAGTGGTCCAAAGACTTTTTTAATTACCTTCCTAAAAATATCTTAGGTACTCTTTGTAATTCTTTTAAGCATTTTTTAAGATATTGCGTCATATTTGAAGCATTAAGGATTTGCTTTTGAGACTTTGATATTTTGTGGAGGGGGGTTAACGAAAAATTAACAAAATTTCAAAATTAAAATTTTTATTTTTAAGACATTATTTGAAAATATTATCTGTGGTCCAATGCCCATTCATATGGCATTTTAAATTTTTTACAAGTTTACAGCCAATCGCCCCTCTATTTAGTAGCTAAAAATTGAAAGTCTTTTTTGATTGATTTTTATACTTTCATATTGATTCCCAAAGATGGGTAGTATTCGAATACTCGGTATTCTGAATTCTATTCAGAATACATTGGGCTAGTATTTAAATAGTATTTGAATACATCAGTTTGTTTCTGTTCTTCGACTAAATAATTTTTTGGTCAGTATTTGGGATTCTATGTATTCGAACACCGGGATTCCCAGTGTTCGGATAGCGGAATGCGAATACCAGTATTTAAATACCGAAATGCAAATCCCGTGAATTATGTATTGAATATCGTAATTTGTTGGGTGAAGACAATTTTTTTGCTCTTCAGTATTCATGAATACCCAATTCTGATAATCAAATGCAATGGTATTCTTCGTACTTTTTTTTGTTATTCGAAACTTCAGTATTCGGCTTTCATGATTTGACCCAGCTCTGCCCTATATCATTTTAAAACGTTTCAAAGATGTAGATCGATGGAAATATTAAAAGAGATTTTAAAATTGACACAAAATAATTTTGGATAAAATGTGGATATGTCACTTTTTGAATGAACACCCCCGTGTGTATTATTTATAAGCTTTTGACATGATATAACAACAAATTTGGTGGAGTTTTTTTATGAGTTTAACCGGTTGTATTTTCAACAATTTGTCATAAATTAATTATATTGTATATAGGCTTTTGATTATGTACAAAAAAGAGGGTAAAAAGGAACTACAACGTTAAACGGGTTTTATTATTTTAAATGGTCAGTGGACCCACAAATATTAAAAACCGCGGAGTGCTACCATTTAGGGGGTGCGTTTTTGAGAACGGGGGAAAACAGCCCTTTTTCAGTTTTTTTAGGTTATGTCGAAAACTACGCATTTTTTCCAGGTAGTAGTCAACAGAAAAGTTGTAGGAAATTAAATTCTTCATCGAATAATGCTTTCCAAATTAAAAACCTAATTTTTGACAAAAATATGCTCAAAGAACGAAGCAAAAAAACACGAAAAACCGCGTTTTTTTTTGTATTTTGGTATTTTGCCCTATAACTTTTTTCCATGGGGGTTTAAGTATATGCATTAGTTTATGGAAAACTTTCATTCTTTTTATTCTTTCTCTAAAAACCGACCCTAAGTAGATGTCTTTAAGGTTTATAGTATTCGAGAAACGATTTTTCAAAGATTGCCACTCACACAATTTTTCGGCAATTTTACCTATTTTTTCGCAAAAATGTTCCGGAACTTTTTTCTACGTAGTTTTAGGTATAAGAACTGGTATATTCAGTAGAAAGAGAAAACAAAAGAAATATACTTTAAAAGGTTCTTTAACTTATAATAAGGAAAGTAAGGTTCTTCATTTTTTTAAGTTCAACGATTTTTCCTAACCTCTACGTATATCTTTTTTATTTTTTGTCATAACTTTTTCCTTGTGCATTTAGGTAGAAATATTGCTTTATTTAATATAATAACAAAAATATTATAATAATATATTATAAAAAAGTTATGACGAAAAATAAAAAAGATATACGTAGAGGTTAGGAAAAATCGTTGAACTTAAAAAATGAAGAACCTTAGGGTAGGGCGGGGCTAGTTGAGCATAGAGGTAAGTTGGGCAATCAAAATATCTCAAAAACTATCGACCGCACGCGAAAGCATCAAATAGCGTAAAGAAGGGGTTGCGCGAGGGGAACTCATTGTGCGACCACTAGTGGTGACGCGACGATCGAGAAAAGTATCCGTGCACATTGTTTATTTTGTGTTTAAAAAGTTCAATAATTGCAAGCCGGAAAATTTTATCTGTGATAGTTAAATGTATTCCGTTCTCAATCAGGTAAGTGTTAATCTTAAGTAAATTTATTGCAGTTTTATTATGTGTAAAGATTTTGGATATAATTCTAACCGGATTTTTAATAAATTCACTTTTCCTTTAAAGTTTCAGGTTGGGGTTAGTTGAGCTACAGTTGCCCACACGGTTTTAAGTATAAAATGTTTTTTTTTATTATTTCCTAGTATACGGACTTATAACAGTAAGACTACTAGAGTCTCCTCAAGATTTAAAAGAAGCTGCAACCCAAACTTTGTACAAGCAACAAAGAAAACGAGCTGACCTATCTAACTTATAAATTTTCTCTGAAATAGTTCGACCATACCCAAAGGCTGGTCCAAGAAAAGCCAAATCAAACAGAAGATAAAGAAAAGCTGCAATTTTCACAAATACAGAAGGCATTACAAGAGAAGCAAAATAAAACTGCTAAAAAACTTTTAAAAACGAAGATGAGTCAATGGAAATTTAAAATTTTTAAATAAAATTTTCTAACAAAAACATTTTTAAATAAAAATATAGAAAAACGTTATAATTTTGAAAATTTAAATAAAATTTACAAACTAAAATTTTTAAAAAAATTGGTAAGGCATTTCTTTCTAGATATTAAATCCAATAGTTAAGCTAAGCTAGGTACGTTGCTGTTTTATTAATGATAATTGTTGTTTTGATTCTATAAGATTATAAATATAAACAGTAAATTGTTAAAATGTATTTTTTTTGTAAACGTTTCTAACATTCAAGCCATGATTTGACTATACTTTCTAAGTGCTCCACTAGCCCCATACCCTTGCTCAACTTACCTCACCTATGGGGTACGTTGGGCATCCTTGACTATCTACAATAAAATAGATGCAGCTCTTAAATTCGACTTATTAGAAAGAAATTACTATGGACACTATTGCTAAGGGATAAATTGCTAATCCATCAGTATGCATTATGAGCCCCTAAGACTTATTTTTGAGGAGCTATAAATGATGAAGTGAAAAATTGCTCAACTAGCCCCGCCCTACCCTACTTTACTTATTATAAGTTAAAGAACCTATTAAAGTATAAAAAGTCTTACCTTACCTTTAAAATGGTGTGTTGTAAAAAATGCTGAGGTTAATTCTAAGCAAAATATGGTTAGTCAAAGTGTAAAAACGAAATTTAAAACCCCATGTTACTGAAACACTAGCATTCGGAATAACTGAACGCAATGACGGAAATACTAAGTATTTTCTGTGAGGGCAGCAGTGCAACACTAAAAATTTCCAAAAAAGGTTAATTTATATATATATATATATATATATATATATATATATATATATATATATGTATATATATATATATATATATATATATATATATATATATATATATATATATATAAATATATATATATATATATATATACTGGGAATAGGTTGCGACACATCCTCTACTTTAGGCTCTTCGAGGTCGGGGACCAGGGCCGAATTAACTGTTTTAGGCGCCCTAGGCTAGAATTCCCCGAAGCGCCTATTTCCCACCAAACAAATTTTTGAAGAGCAAAAAAAATTTCTTTTCCCCGTAGCGCCTATTTTGAGTGCCAGGCGCCTTACTTCACCACCCGAAATAAAATTTGATGACAAAAAGTCATTTCCTCTTTTTTGCGCCTATTTCATTCCAAAGCACCAAAACTAACCTGTCTAGCGCCTAGTACTCCCCTGTCTGGAGCCTATTTTTTCATGGCGCCCTAGGCTGTGGCCTAGTCAACCTAATGGTTAATACGGCACTGTCGGGGATGCAAGGAAAAGCAATGTACCGGGAAAAGTTGGCAATACTGAGTAAAATCACAGAAGATGGTCAATCCAGTGGCGTCTAGGCGATATATCGAAAGTATCGATATATTCAGACAATATATCGCATATCGCATTCTATCGATAGAACGTTACGATATATTATATCGAAAAATATATCGATATTTTTTTACGTGAACATCCCCAAAATATTGGAATTTACCCATTCCTTAAATTTTAATATTCATATGTGATTAAAAAATAGTAATTTTGGCTAAATATTTAGAAATCGGGATTGTCGAAATCAGATACAAATTATCCGATTTATGCACATTTAAAAGACGGCCGTGGGTAATGAATGTGAGTAATGAGCGTGGGTAATAGCTCTTGTTACCTGTTTAAAATTTACATTATTCATGTATACATTACTAGCTTCTGCCCGCGGCTTTGCATGCGTTAAATTCGGAGCAGAACAATTCCCCTTTTCTATACCGTGAAGATTTTGGATATTATTATACACATATAAACCTTCCTCTTGAATCACTGTATCCATTTTAAGAAAAGTAACCATCAAAATCCGTTGAATAATAATAAGAAACTTAATAAAACAATGTTTGGTACTCCCTTGATAATATTTTTTTAAATACTAATAATTATTTCGCAAATCTTTTTATTTAAGCAATTTTGTTAACCTCCAGATGGTATAATAACATAGTTAGAATGCATTTTAGTTTTAAGGGTTTTTTAATATAACATCTTTTGACCCATCCTGTGTGGCAATTCTATATATTTTTTTATAAACCATAGATACCTCTGACAATTCCTATAAACACTTTTTTTTCAATTGCAATAGTTACGTCAAAATCAAATTTTAAATGTAAAATATTTTTTTAAACACTTTGTATATGTTCTTTTGATATTATTATACATACATATTAACCTTCAACTTGAATCAGTCTATCTATTAAAACAAACCGCATCAAAATCCGTTGAGTAATATCGAAGTTTAGATGTAAACTATTTTTTTAAACACTCTGTGTATGATTCCTTGGATACTATTAGACTTATAAACCTTCCCCTTGAATCACTTTATCTATTAAGAAAAAAAACGCATATGATTAAAATCCGTTGAGAATAGTAACGTCAATATCGAATTTTAGTTATAGTTTATCCAAGATAGCCGTCCCGTGCCCACACTGAACTTTTAGTTTAATCATGGTAAAGTATAGCCTATAACACTCTTGAATAGTGTAGCTTTCTGATTGTAAAATAATTTTTGTCATAGGTTCAGTACCTCCGAAGATTAGCGGCTACAAACAAAGCCAAAAACAAAGTTACAAACTTTCCCTTTTTATATACAGGGTGTTTCAAAAAACATAGACGATCGCTCGTGGGGTAATTCTTTACTAAAAATAATAAAATAAAGTCCTATGCACATGGGTCCGGAAACGCATGGTTTTCGATATACAGGGAGTTAAAGTTTCAATTTTTTCAAAAAACCTGTGGTCACTTTCAACATTTTCTTTAGTCTTAGTTCAATTGTGCATTGTATAAAAACAAGAGTTTTAAAAAATTATTGTGTCTTTATGATTATTTTTTCATTACGCCGCCGAATGGGAAGGGAAACCCTAAACGAAAAAATACCAAGAGGTAACTTTTGTGGCTTATGTAAAAGGCTTCATAACTGGTGCATCAAAATTGGCAAAAGTCAGTGGCGCACATAATTTTTTTCTAAATACATTTTTAAAGTTGCACACGCCACTGCCGCAGCTGTAAGCAGATTTTTACTTAAAACTATGCACTTTAAAGTTCCAAGTTTCATTAAAATCGGTTAAGTGGATTTGAAAAACTGAAACTTTAACTCCCTGTGCATAGGACATTTTTTATTATTTTTTAGTTAAGAATTACCCCACGAGCGATAGTCCATGTTTTTTTAAACACCCTGTATTAGTATAGATTGAACCGTGGAAGAAAAAATTAGATTAAAAAAATATACGTAAAAATTATCAAAATTCGTTGCAGTATGACAATTTGACTAACCATATTTTGCTTATAATTACCCTTAGCATTTTTTACAATACACCATTTTAAAGGTAAAGAAATAAGCTTTCTCTGTTATTTAGCAATATTTATACCTAAATGCACAAGGAAAAAAAGTTATACCGATAAATTAAAAAGATATACGTAGAGGTTGAACGTAGAAAAATTTGAAGAACCATATTTTATTTATTATAAGTCGAAGAACGTTTTGCAATAGACCCCCCTTACAGGTAATGTTTTTCTCAACATTGTTTGCGAAAAAATAGGACAAATTGCCAAAAATGCTGTGAGTGGCAAACTTTAAAAAATCGTTTCTCGAATACTATAAATTCTAAAGATTTCTACTTAGCGATATTTTGTAAAGGAATGATGTAGGTTTTTTTTTCTATATACCAATGCCTAAACCCTTATGGAAAAAAGTTATAGGGCAAAACATAAAAAAACGTGTTTTTCTTACTTGGTTAAAAAAAAATATATTTTTGTAAAATATAACTTTTTTAAATGCGGAAAGCGTAATTTGATGAAGAATTTAATTTCCTACAACTTTTCTGTTGACTATTACCTGGAAAAAGTGCGTAGTTTTCGACCTAACCTCAAATGACTGAAACGGGGCTGTTTTCACCCCGTTTTAGAAAACGCACCACTCTAAATGGTAGCACTCCGCGGTTTTTTTTATTTAAGGTTCCATTGACAATATAAAACAATAAAACTTTTTAACGTTGTAGTTCATTTTTAAAGTACAGAATCAATAGCCTAATATGTACATTATGTGGAACAATTTAATGTATTTTTGTTTTGAGTAGCGGATGCTCCAAAAGCAAAGTCAAATAAAATGCCGCGAAATAATAAATAAATTAAATGACCAGAACTAACCATAATTCCCCACCTATACTCTGTCTTTAGTAATACTAATCAGAAATCTGATTTAGCTACAATTAAGCTAATACGTTTTTCTTGTAGACAAACTATGGAAAATGATTTAGTTAAAGCGAATCTGCCAACAATTTGAGGATTTAGAAACTATAATTATTTTTGATAAATAATGCTTCCCATATAGTATGCAAAAAGAATATTTTTTAGTGTCCTTTGAAAATCAAAAATGTGAGGTTCTCACGGTTCCTGAGTTGGATACTGACACAACTTAACAGTTAATTAATTAAAAATAAACGTATTAGCCTAATTGTAGATACAATTATTATTTTTTTGCAGCGAAGTTTAATGCATCATTTTGGAAAAAGTCCCGTAAGTCCAGTCCTGTTTAAATCTATGTGACCAAAATTGGCAAACCTAGAGAAAACATATCTACCTATTTGCGCCTTAAAAATGAAAAGAATGGGCGCAACAGATAAAAAGTTATTATTAGTTAAAAAGTGTACAAGTTTAATTTGTCCCACACTGTACATTTACAATATACTTTATGTATAATTGTTAAAAACACGACCGGTCAAAATCATAAAAAAACTCCACGAAATTTCTGCTTATCTCATGTCAAAAGCCTATAAATCGATACACACGGGGCTGCAGCTATTCGCTTGTAAATATTGTATCGAGGTGCCAAAGGATTTCTCACCTTAACCAAAGACAATTATAGTTTAGTGAAACTATAATTGTCTTTCCCTAAACATGTTTATTTCATAACAACATAACATAGCTAATTTCTATATATGCTTATTTTAATTATCTCTAACAAGAACAAAACTGTTTTTAAAAGGTGTTTCGTGGTTCACCTTTTGTTTGAGAGGTTACATCTTACTTTATTGTATTACAAAACAAAATCTTTAATCAAAAAAAACATGTAACAATAAATCTATATGACATTTCAAATATTTCAAGTCTACAAGGTAAGCTTTTCAGAAATTATTAATTTTTATAAAAAATCTAAATATGCAGACTCGTTTTTTTGGAAAATTTATATTTATTTTAAACATCCTTGATATTTCTGCGGCTACATAATTATATCATTAATTATTTACCTTAACTAAATTGCAGATAAATCAAAATAAATTTGCACTGCCTATATAATATAAAATGTCTTATTTTTTAAGAAATGATTTAATTCTATTTTGCAAAATTAAAAAATATATTTTTTGAATTTGTTTACGTATCAAATTAGACAAAAGATCGGTAATTTTTTCTGGTTAATTAATATGACCTTGATCAAGTTAAGGGGACAGAAGCTACAATTTTGTGTATAATTTATTTTAACATAGAAGAACAAAGTCGACATAGTAACAAGAGTATTTTATCAGAAGCTAAAATTTTTAAAATTTTTACTTTTTTAAAAGAGATTAGACCTTTTTATACCTTAATACATATATATATATATATATATATATATATATATATATATATATATATATATATATATATATATATATATATATATATATATATATATATATATATATATATATATATATATATATATATATATATATATATTATGAAAAGTGATTCTAGCACACAAATGTATTTTTTCTTTAGGGAGCTATAAGAAGCAAATTTATAGTTTCTGAGTCATTCGAATTTATTAATATTATTAATTTATAATTTTGCTTTTAATTTTATCAGCAAACCAATAAATTTTAAATTCAGTGACAAATGAACTAAAAGAGGTAATGATGAAATTTATGATAACTTGGTTTAGTTAATGTCGCGGGAGTTAAATATACCAACACACCGTTAACTAAATAAACGTAATTCTTTCTGAGAAATATTACTTAAAATAATTATAATACCAAAGAGATGGGAGGTAGGTCTGAATCTGTCCCTTTTTGTTCGAGCTAGGCACTGCTCACATTATTTTCATATGACGTTTGCACATTGATAGTTTATACTTTACACAAAACTGATGTCTTGTTATCTTTTTGTCGGGGAAAAATAATACATCTGTTCAGACTCCCTAAAGTTCCCGCAACTCGATATACATATTGCTCCGAAACTGTAACGTTAGGAGGCGCGTGGGGGACAAATTGACCGAGCCGCAAAAAACGTGAAATTTTTGTTTTTTTGTTATAAGCATACACCGAACGAGGTTTTAGGAAGGTACCTAATTTTTTTTTAATTGTAAAAATTCTACAAAACTGACAAAGCTGGAGGTCAATTTGACCTTTGCCCGTCTACTTAAGGGTTAAATAAATTGTAGTAGGCACTGAAATAAAATACCAGCTTAAAGTGTGAAAAAAAGTTAAACCGTTAAAAAAAGTTACTTTTGGTTAAAATTTATTGTATTTTACTAAAATTTAGTACTTTTTTCATGATAACGATAAAAAAAAATTGAACCTTTATAGAAAAACAATTTAAACTAACTTATAGTTCTGTGATAACATAAAAGTCTTTAATTTAATTATACTGTATAAGCAAAAGGTAAAGGTATATCGGCCAGTAAAGCAACAACAGAGGATGTACGATGAATTATCCAGTACGAAATGTTTACATGCCGATATTCACGTTAGACTGTTTCTTTTCCTCACATTGCCTATGTGTTATGTTATTTAGCTAATCCGGTATAAATAAAGGTCAGAATATCAAGCTTTAACAAAAATGTCTATTCAAGCATGTTTCCGGGTAGATACAACAAATAAATAATGGTTGATAATAACTTAATGACAAGCCGATTTATTTAAATTTACAATTATACAATTAAAAATAACTTTGATTTCCATAATTCACAAATAGATATTTAAGTGTGGTTTAAATATATTTATAAATAGTAATTTGATTCGTTTCGTAGTTTGAGCAATATAATTTTGCGCCTAACAAGAATTATTCTTTAAAAATATAATGAAACTGCATACGACAAGAATGGCAAAAAGTAATAAACTTTAAGGGTAATTAGGTAATTTAAAAATGATTTATTGGGATTCAAATTTTAATAAATCTAGTTTATATTGCACACCCCTCGTAATAATGCGACAAAACTTTAAAATTCTGCTGAAATGTTTGTTGTTTTTGTTTACAACCGTTAAATTTAACAGGCTAAATAAAGTAAATTTACATTATTTTTTGTTTATTTATGACGAAAATACAAGTAATCAAATTCTCATGTGGGGTACAAAACTGTGTCCTCAACTTTTTAAAGCCTAATAAAATTTAATAGACTAGGACTAGGATATTCTTATGGATTTTTTTTGCGGAATCATATACAGAATAAATATGCTGATTACGTCGATACACGATGCCAGCTTGTGTCAGAAATTTTTATACTGAAATCGTTTAGGAAAAAAATTGCATCAAATAATTTTTTTAAAATATTTTTTCACTATTTTTCAACCGAAAGCGACTCTTTACATTTTTTAAAAAAATAATATTTATCAAGTAATAATCTACATATTAAACAATTGAACATAAGCAATTAGGCCCAACTTTACCGATTAAATATTGTATTACACTATGAAAATTTTTACATGGTGTATTTTTTTATTAAATCCCTAACCTTTTTTAAGCAATTGTAGAGTAAGCGGTTTAACACTTTTGAATTCCTGGATATTTTTTGAATTCTTAACAAATTGTATTTTCTTGTTTTAAATCACCAAAAATCTTTTCACAACAATTTCAGTTAAAAAATCCTACCAAGATACAAGCTGGCGTCATGGAACGTCGTAACCAGAATTTTATTCTAAACATGATTTCGCAAAAAAAAAATTATACATTGGCGCCCATACCTCCTACTCTATAAGAGGGACGTACAACGACGGACATATTATGTCGTTTTTTTATTTGCTGTTTTAAATATACGTTTTTTTTTTCAATGCTAAATCGGGATTTACTCGAGAGGGTTGCAAAGCTTAGATGATAAAAAAAATGTTATATAATGTATACCTTTTCATCGGTGGGGAAATGCATGTAATTAATTTACGTTAGTATTTAGGCTTTTAACCTTCGAGGTTTGTCCAAAGAAAAAAATAACTTACTTTATCTTAATCTGATGAGCTCAAAAATGTCTAATGGATACATTTTTATTTTTTACGATCGGCCCTGTATACGGGGCTCATACTAGGTTTGGGTACTTTACCGGGTACAAGGTATCCTCGACAGGGCCCCAGTAAGGGCTACTGGCGCCCGTGTGCAAAAAATGATTTTGGCGCCCTTTAAGGCATTTTGGATCATGTTTTTTTTTTTTTTTTTTTTGAAGGTAGGTAGGTAGGTAGGTACTTGATATAAGGCAAAAAGGATCTTAGAAGTTATATTTATTTGTAGACTAAAATATCAAAATTAAACAAACAGAATAAAATCATAATAAAATAAATTAAATTAAATTCTTGTTTACACCCATTTTAAGAATTTGATTAACTAATGGGGTACATACACGTTGTTTATAAAATAGTAGAAAATATCGCAAAACTAAAAATCACATCTTTTTAGGAACAAATAACAGAAATATTGCCTAATGTCTATATATACAGCGTATCTACTAAAGTTCCATATGGAAAACTTTTTGTTATTAATTTTATGAAAAAAAGTTATTCTTTATAAAAAGCTCTGCATGGTCTAAAGCCCAAAATTCAATTATCAGATATTAATTTTTTAGAGTGGTATACGAGGTATGTAATAAAATATAGAGAAGAGAAGACCTATACAGGGTGTTTCATAACTTATCTAACAAATTTTAAGGGCTAATTTTACTATAAAAAATAAGAAAAAACTTTACATAAATATATGTTCTAAAGGTCTTAGGTTTTGAACTACAGGGAGTTAAATTTTCTAAAAAAATAATGGTTATTATCAATATTATCAAATTTTGCAGTAAAAAACACCTTTCTAATTTATTCTTTAATTAGATAGGGATTGGACCATGCCAAGAAATGGTTTTTATTTATTAACGCAAAAACCGTGCATCAAATAAAAATCAGGAGTTTAAATTTGTTTCAAAGTAAATGGGAATTAAAAAAATATATTAAAAAAATGCAGTGGCGTACTATTTTCTTATCAAAAATATTTACCTTAAATATCTCATGGAGGACACAAGTTTTTTTTTAATGCCAAAAATGTCTTTTGGTGCACAGGAAGCGTCCCCAATTTATTTAAAAATTCTGAATCGACATAAAAGTTATTACAAAAAACAATAATTTCTTAACATTTTTAACACTCTGTAGTTTAGGACATAGGTTCATATGAAGTTTTTTTCTAATTTTTTATTATACATAGAATTAGCCCTTAAAGTTTGTCGGATATGTTGTGAAACACTTTTTTTTTTCATGAGTTAATGGTGAAAATTTTGGTTTGTAGAGTGTTGTAAGAGTGCATCCTTATTTTGATGATGATGTAAAGAAAGTTTAAGAACTGTTAAAACCGCAGAAAGTTACATAGATGCTTTTTAACCCAGAAAAAATGTTTAAAAAAGTTTTTTCTAAAAGAAACAAATAACATAAGCTATTTTTAATTCTATAGATCTTGTCTTTATAAAAAATTTCTATACTATGAAAAATAAAGGTACTTTTCTACTTCTCCTGAGAAATATTCATATTTTTTGACGTACCTCGTACACTACTAAATAAACTTTATATCTGGCATTTTGGGTTTTAGAATATACAGAACAATGGAAAAATAGAAAAAGCTATTGTAGTAGCGATATTTTTCGAAACTTTGCTGTTGCAAATTTATTAATTACCTACATCGCTAAAATTTATACCATCAAAAACTTCCTGTTTAATTGCTAATATTCCAATTTTTTTGCAATTTTTGACCCTGGGTTTTGGCGCCCCTAAAGGATGGCGCCCGTGTGTATTGCACACTTTGCACACATGGTAGCGGGGGCCCTGATCCTCTGGTATATTAATCTGCTGCGCGGTAGAACCACTATATTAAAAAGTTGAGAATAAGGAAGATACAGGGTGTCAAAGTGAAAAAATATATTTTTAACTTATTACGAAAATTTTTGACACGTTTTAAATATGTTAATAGGAATCTATATATTTTGGGTGTGTCCTTTATTTTATGATTTTGACTAAATATCGGTAGCACTAATTTTTTTGGCAATCATTAATATTTTTTAATGTTATTGTAGAGTAAATTAAAGGATAACACAAATTCCGACTGTTTAAGTTTAAAATACCTTTATTGTTAAAATAAAAAGTGATATTCTTTTACTTTAAAACTACAGTTAATAAATATTTAAAAAAATTAAACCGACTTTAAAAAAATAAATAAATAAACTCACTAAAAAGCTACAAATAATAAATGAATAAGGAATAAAAGAATAATGTACTTGCCTTTAAAATTTACCAGAACTGACGGAATAAGGGGTGAACATACATAGAAAAATTTATAGTTTATCCAAAAAGTTTGGAAACGCTCAAATATCTCAAACCACTTTAAACCAAACTGTACGAAATTCGGTACTCCAGGTTAAAGTCGTACTATAAATTGAGTGTTGATATCGGCGATATTGTCAGATCTTCAGTTTCGCAGAAATCTATTTAAAGTTTTTAAATTTAAATAAGATACCAATGATATGCCCAATTTTCCCTTTAATTATAACTAGCATCAAAAATGGGAAAAATGGTTAATTTAGTAAAAATAAGTGTAAAGTGCGTAGGCATTACCTTTTACAGCTTGCAAATTTTAAACTGGTGGCTTGATTTGACTTAAATCGAATTTCTAGATAAAATAAACAGTTATACTAATTATGCACAAATAACATACAAAAGAATAAACCGAAAAAGCCCACCCTAAATGTTCAAAATGCCTTTCTTGCACTGCCTAGCATTGTGCTGGGTTAAAGTAAAATTTTGCAATGACGTTTTGTAACATTCTCACCAGTTTAAAAGTTGCAAGCTGTAAATTTAATACATATTTTCTAACTTTAAGCCTATTATTTTTACTAAATTAAACATCCTTTCTGATTAATACCTAAAGAGAAAAATTTTAATTTTATACTATGGAATACCGGGTAAAACACAGTGAGAATCCAAAAATTAAATAAAAAAATGTCAATTCAATTTAAAAACTTTTAAGGGATTTCTGTAAAACTAAAGATCTGGCAATATCGCCGATATCAACACTGGATTCAGAGTATCGTTATACTTTGGAGTACCGAATTTCGTCCAGTTTGGTTTAAAATTCTCTAAGATATTTAAGCGTTACCGTTTTTGGACACACTGTATACAGTCGAACATTTAACCTATCCCTTTTTTGAAGTCGGTTAAAAAGCCAACATGATGCCCATGGACCGATGACCGACCTAAAGAATGTCTATTGATTTACCCTGTGTACGCAATGTATTACTGTGTATTTGTTTTCAAATTCCTCAAATACCAAGATTAACCCCCATTAGTGTCTTTCCCTTAAAAACTCTGAAATTAATGGCGGACACCAATCACCCTCAAACGGTTTGCTTTGTTGGCTGTAAGATGAAAAAGGGCCGTTTTACGATACCTCTTGACCGGAAAGGACACGACTTATTGAAGCCATCATCTACAACTGTTTTCCCGGGAAAAACATAAGAAAAATTGCGATAATGGGATTTGTTACAAAGCCTCTGTCACTTTCATTTAATGCTAAGTAAATTTATTTTACGAACGATGATATTAAACTTGATAAAAAAACAAATGTGTGTAACAAAAATAATTGTGAATTAAAAAAAAATTGTTTGTACACCTTTATTTCTGTCTTTTTAAATTTTGCAGGCATTTTTATAATACTACTGCTTTTCCAATTTCTTCTTCTGCTCCAGTGGCGTAGCCTGCCCTATCAAGGGGATTAAATAAAGGGTAAAGATTTTAAAAATTACTTTTGAATTCAACTTCAACGTCGAATAACTTTTGAAGAAATTAATTTATTGAAAAATATTAAAAGACCTTTTATGTGCTACATCCAATTTTTTTAAAATATTTATTGGATTTATTTAAATATTAGAGTCCGACCGAAACTGGTTTTCCGGCCGAAACCGAAACTTTTTTAATGGGGATCCAGAAAATTTTTAAAAGCAAAAACGGAGGGGTTCCAAAAAGTTTTGAAGAGCAAAAAAAATGGGGGTATGGAAAAAATTTTGAAGAGCAAAAAAAGGGCTTGCTTTTTCAAAACTATTTCATTTTAATATTTTTTTTATTTCGTAAATTAGGATAGCGTTACCGCAAGAAACGAAGTAAGGCGAGCACACGTCAACTTCCAAACTGGCCGAAAACGGAATGTCGGTCGGACACTATTAAATATTGACATTATTTATTTGTAGTACGAGTAGTAGCAAAAAAACAAACTCGAGAAAAAAATTAAAAACATAGTTCAATGTTTAAAGCCCGATTACACGAATATGGCTTATTTGACGACAATTTACGAAGAAAGCTTTTTTGTAGAGAATTTAATTTTATTTAAGAATATGTGTTGGTAATTTTTTTTTAAATTGCAATAAGAAAAAAAAGGAACGATAAGGCTTGTCAGTAAAATTAAAATTATCACTTATAATATCCCTAGAGGTTAAATTATTTTCGATCATTTTTTGAGGGTGCGAATTTTTTGAAAATTTCCCGAAGCTCCAGCCGAGAGAAATTTTCTTAAAAAATTCGCGACCGAGAAAAAAATTTACAGAGATTAATTGAGGCTCGCGGGAGATTCGGTAAGAAAATTTTATACTAAACATTATTTTAAAAAGAAAATGCAACTTTTGACAGACACTAATTATTTTACTGGTTTATTTGTCAAATTTGAAAGGCGTACCTAGTAAAATTTAATTTTTGATTAAAATAAAAAGAAAATTATGCGCTTTGGCCAAGATAGTCAATAAATACCAAGCCAAAGTAGATAAATTAATAGCTAGAGAGATAGATAAATAGATAGAATTTTATTACCTTCAAAATTTACAATATGTACAGAGGATCGTCTTAACACCAAGAAATCTAAGTCAACTATACAGGGTGATTCAAAAATGGATCACGAAACTTAAGGGGTGATTCTACTTGATAAAATAAGGGTAGAGTTTCATTTTTTCAAAATGTCATTTGTGTTCGAGTTACAAGCCGTCAAAGTTCAATTTTTACTTTGGTTTTTCCCCATATTGCATTTATTTTTTAACCAATCCAGTTGATATTTGGCACACAAATCAAGCTTTGCAGATTCTAAAATTTTAAGACAAAAGTATTTTTTTTAAATACCGTCAGAGGGCACTTTACCTAAAACTTAAAGTTTATTTACATCATAACTTTTTTATTTTAACAGATATCGCTGAGGGCTCCATTTTATAGACAATTAAAAACTCAAAAATAAGGTACTCTTTATTAAAGTCGATAAACCTCACCGTTTAGGCACCAATAGACATCAAAGTTTCATCAATTTCAATCAAATTACCTACATACATACAGGGTGTGCAGTAACTCAACCGACAAACTTAACCAAATGATACTACAACAAAAATTAAGAAAAATCTCTTTATAAACATATATTCTAACCGTCTTAGTTTTAAACTACGGATGTTAAAGTTAAAAAAAAAAAATTAAATATTTGTAACTCGAAAACAAATGACATTTTGAATAAAATTTATATGAAGCTCTACCCTTATTTGGCAAGTAGAATCACCCCCTTAAGTTTCGTGATCGATTTTTAAATCACCCTGTATATGAAAACAATTTTTGACCTTTTGTAAAGGAAATACCAAATTAAAGAACATCTGTAGTAGAGCTCGCTAAAATTTAAGAAGTTTGGAGATTCAACATGAAAAGGAAGGAATCAGAAGATTATAAGAAATCAGTTGTGAAGGTAATGAATTATTAAAAAAAAATAATAAATTCTGGTATTTTGACAATTGCACGTGACAGCTGTCCAGCCAGGGAAATTATCACTTATTAATTTTGCAGCTAGGTCTTGTAACCAAAAAAATTTGAAAAATTTAGGTTGTCGTCATAGCAACTTGTCAAAATTAAGGCATTTTATTGGCTTTAAACAACAGGTATAAAATTTTCTGTGGAAAATTTTAGATCAGTTGATTTTGCTCTCGTCTCTCTTAGTTTTAAATATCTGATTTTGGTATTTATCGCAGTTAAAAAAATAGACAATTCTCAACTTTTAGGAAAAACGGGGTTTTAACAGGTGAAAATCAAATATTGTGTGACACTTTAGCTTTAAATCAAGAATTGTGTGCAAAAAGAAGGGGGAATATAGTGAAAATAAGCTTAGTTCAAATACCAACTTTGATGATGAATATCTCAAGAACGAAACGTTTCCGCCAAATAATTCTTTCAGATTCGTGATCAGCGCCCCAAAAACCCCTCGTATACCAAATTTCGTCAAAATCGGAGTTGCCGCCGGTTTTTAGAAAATTACCTATTTTTGTTATACCCTGTATATCTTAGTAAATAAAAGCATTCTAATGGCAGATATGGATACTACAAAATGAACCATCAAAATAGTGTTTTAATTTTGTTTATACGTAAAAAAATATTTTTAAAAAATATTATTAAAATAGTTATTACGTATGAAGATCGAAAGAACGATTAATATGAGACCTACTAGATATCACTAATCTGGATGGATTGCCAATGGTATTAGCAGCGCAAAACAAATTTTTACTTCTTATGGGCGAAAAATGTGTTTGTGCGCTTGGGTCATTACCGAGAGTGACGCGCTGGGGCTGAATAGACTATCCGCATTATTGGAAAGAGTTTATCAACTTCTTGGCTGGTTCCTTGGCAAATGACCGTGTACGGAGGGCACTGTGAGCCCGTATTGTATTCTTCCATGGCTTTAAGTACGCATGTTCGTAGACGCCCCGATTCGTTTACTGCGCGAAATTATCCCAAAATTGCTGCTAGCCACTGCAGATCTAAATGTGGGTTACCTATGCCTACTATACGTTAATATTATTAATGTGACATTTTCCCATGCCCAGAAACCAGTTATTTGTTCTAAAGTATTAATACCTCCACATACAACTTTTTACTTAAATAACTTCTCTTTAAAGTTACGCTGCATAAAGTGTCCCTATTTTTTTCTCCGTAATTAAATTTTAATAATTTTTCCGTTTAAATACCCGTCATTAAAGTTATTTTTTTATTGCTTTTTAATAAACAATTTATAAGCGAGACTATCTACAACATTGTTGCCTATTCCGATCACAGCATATTAATATGTCCTAGTAGTTGGCTTTATGGCTTTTGTCTGTGTGTAGCTTATATGTTGGCTATAAGCTGTGGTTAAAAACAATCAAAAATGTCAGTGCACTACTCTTTTATTGATTTATTTAATATAAATTTTAATATCTGTCGTGTTACAACGGAAACCAATTTAAAAACATTTAATATCTGTAATATGATGTAAATAGCAATTACATTTATTAAGGACTAAAAGTTGAGAATTGTCTATTTTTTTAACTGCGATAAATACCAAAATCAGATATTTAAAACTAAGAGAGACGAGAGCAAAATCAACTGATCATTCGTGATCAGCGCCCCAAAAAACCCCGTATACCAAATTTCGTCAAAATCGGAGTTGCCGCCGGTTTCTAGAAAATTACCCAAAAATAATTATTTTTTTAAATGGAATACTCTGTATAATAAATCAACATTAATAAAATAATTTAAAGACCGTTACGAAAATACCATATTTAATATGTCCTAATGGTTTTTGGAAATATGGCCATTAAACATTTTTTATCAACACGTATTGCCGTAATATAAGTAATTAAAATTTACACTTATTCTTTAGATTTAAAAGGCCACACTTCCAAAAATAATAAAGTTAAATATACAGGGTTTCCCAATTGCGGCAAGAAAATTTAATAGCATATTTCTAAGCTAATTTTATAAAAAAGTTCATATACACATAGGTTCGGAAATGCTTTGTTTCTAAAATACAGGATGTTAATCTTTAAAAAGAAAATCGGGATTTTAGTAATATCTTATATATTTCCGATTTTATTAAAATTTGGCTGTCGTGCTTGTTAAAATAAAAAGTTAATTTAGCCCTAAACTATTATCAATTTGTGAGATCAGTGGCGGCGTAAGGCGCAATTTAGCTAAGGGTCATTTCTCTGTAAACTCGTAATCAGCTTGTCCTGACCGATTTTTACAAAAAGTAATTAAAATATTTAAATAAATATTACTCATCAACTCCAAATAACACTTTTATCCTAAAACTTTACGAGCCCATTATTTTAAGAATCATAACTGTTTCAATTTTTTTCTAGGTATGATAGACCCTCTAAAAATACAGTCCCCTGGCTGTCCCCAACACTGTATTTTCGCCCAAAAGGTTCACGAAGAAATTGTTGAAAGTAAATACATTAAACAGTTAATATATTATAAAGAAATATATTTAAATTACATTTTTTTCTAAAACAAGGTCCCAATACGAATTTTATTATATTTTGTAAACACCTGTAAAGTTTGTCCTCAGAATTTTTAAACAGTCCCATGCCTGCATAATAAAAAAAAGACTATTACATTTACAAATGTTTTTTTAGTAAAATAAAAGCTGACAGAGAAATGCCCTAAATATTATTGACAAACAAATGTACGCCACTGACTTTTTGCCACTTTTATATTTTTTCCGAAAAAAAAGTAGCTTGCCTAGTTTTCGGCAAAAATAAAATTCGCTAAACTGCATAATCCTGGACAATACAAGAAACATTAAGGGGAATTTTTGCTTAAAAATTATAAATTAGGTAAGCTCTTTAAAATATTCTTTTATGAGTAAAATAATATACAGAGTATTCCATTTAAAAATTTATTAAATTTATTTTTTAAACGTGATGTTAATTAACTATTTTTTAAGATAAGTGCAGTAGGAACAGGACATTTTTCATCCATCTCTTCACATACCGACTATTTTTACGTTAGATTCGCCCCCTACATTTTATTTTCAACACCTTAATTTGTCGAAACTTATCTCCTTCCACTTAATCCATGTTCTGCTTATCTTAATCCTGCAACAATTTAATCGCCTCTGGTCCTCTATTCATGTAATCCCTTTTAAAGAGATCGGTTCCTGCTGCAGACGACCTGTCAGAAAGCTTATCGTAAGCAGGGATATGCTTAGTTAAACACCTAAGAAATTTACTGCAACTTAGCAGCTGCTGTGTGATTATTTTACATCATATTATTATTTTTTGTTTTATCTTTTGTCCACTAAAACGTAACGTTATCTAATTTATAAAATGCATTGGAGGCGTGTAGTTGCAAAAGTCACACTTTTCATCATAAGTCATTTTTGGAAAATTAAATAAAACGTGTGGATTTTAAATGTTAGGTTTTTCGCGTATTACGTTTTATGTAAAAACAGCAAAAAGTAGGTTATCGGGGGTGTATACTATACAGATGTATTTGACTTAAATTAGTTCAAATATTTAAGTATTTGGTTTGGAGAATGTAAGCTTTGCTGCATAACTATGGGGAATGTGAATTTTGCAACAAACAGTTTTGGACAATGTTTGTTTTGTAGTTTACGGTTTTCAATTAAACACTTAAAAACACAAAATATATTCTATTTTTAAAATATGTTACAGTTAAATAAGTAACACATTTAAATGCCGGGTTTAATACCTTCTTCTTGAGATCACACAAAAGCTCATTTTCCTCAATTTCGCAATTAGTGCCTTCAGCTGCATTAAGGGTGGGCTTGTAGAAATTGAGATTTAACCCATATAACATTTTTTGCCGGCAATGTACATTTAATTTACTGGCATTGCCAACACTCTTTAATGGCAAGGCATTGGCAAAATGGTATCAAAAGACACGAAAGTGGGCAATTGGCCGTTATTAGGCCACGTGTTGCAGATAATGTGATGGCATCCGTCAATAATAAGTTATGATGAAAAAATGCGTTTAGGATGATGGCATCCATCATTAATAAGTTATTGGCAAAAAGGTATCAAAAAGACACGAAAGTGGGCAATTGGCCGTTATTGGGCCACGTGTTACAGATACTGTGATGGCATCCATCATTATTAAGTTATGATGAAAAAATGCGTTTAGGATAATGGCATTTATCATTAAATAAGTATTGCAAGTTTTATAAGTTGAATGTTCCCCTTATAATAATCTTGTCTATGGTTGAATGTCCCAAAAGTTAAATAACATATTTAGAATTTTGTCATCGAAAAAAATTAGAAAAAAGGCAGGAAAACATTATCTTTAAAAAAATTACATAATATAAATTTTTATACAGTTACAAATAACATAAGAAATTAAATTTATGTAATAAAATTAAAAAAAAGATAGTAAAACAAAAGAAAACACTTGAAATAGTAAGTATTTAAGGGACACTTGCACTCAATTTTCAGATCCAAAACATAGGAAGAAATATTTTAAAGGAGTTAAATGTCAAAAAAAAACTATTAAATATATATAATATTTTTATTAACACGTCTTTAAAACTTTTAATAAGGCAACTTCCTAATTTCTTATAATTAAATAACAAAACGTTTACAGCTCCTAACAGTCTACTTGAATATCTCGCCTTCTCGACCAGCCATCACCAATTAATCACACAACACACTCTAATTAGGTAATGAATACACTTAATTTTGTCTATAAAAAACTCTTTTCTTTAAAAAAGAAACTAAAAAGCTAGAAAACCACGTAGAAAACAATTGCACAAAGCGGTAAAACTAAAGCATTGTCTCTGAGAAGCAATTTTGCTTCATCTGTCAAAATCGTCAAATTTTGTATTTCGGCTAAGCGGATATTTTGAATTTGGTACCTTCGGTCAGAAATTAACCTAGCTTATTTTACCATCATTTTATTTTTATTCTCTCCAATATACATAATAAACATTTTGTTTGACTTAATTTTTATTTGCATGATTTGTAACAATAAAATGTTATGAAAAGGCCATTTTCTTTAAATTATGTAAAAAAACATAAAATAATGTTGTTTAGCTGCCATTATAAATAAAACAGATCAAAAAATTGCTCTAATGTTATTTAAATACCTACCAATGTTAATAATATGGTTTAAAAAGTATGAATATGCGTTGAAGGTTTGCCTTCAAAAATCCATTATTCATTTGCCTGCAACAAAAAGGCATGCCTTATTTAATCAGGATTGGTATACCGCCATTTTTGTATGCTTGCCGGCAATTCGCCTGCATGTAAAATTTATTGCATTGGCAATTGAGTGTTTGTTTAGGTTTGACTTTTTAATGCGTATTAGATGTTGGCATAATATTGCCACCAATTGCCAATGCTTTTCCATCAATGCCAATATGAAAAATGTATATTGCCGGCATATAGTGTTTGCTGGGAAGTTATTGTCATTTATTTCCGTAATGTTTGCACAAAAGGTTGTTGACATGAGTTTTTTTATTTGGGTTCAAAAAATTGTTTTCTTCTATTAAATTCGGGTCGATACGTCACATACACAATTATGTCAACCATCGATAATATGATTTATGCAACTAAACTTGATTTATCGTTTTAGTATGGAAAAATGTAGTTTTTGGCATTATTTAATTTCACATGTAATCTGATAAGGATAATTGTTAATATTAGGCATTAAATTGCTGTTTTTAGAGTTAAATTTATATAGAAGAATGTTACTTTTGCAATTATTTTCCCTCCTCATCTTGTAGATACCAGTTTTTACTTAACATGGCGCCAATAATTTATTTTTCATAAAATTTGGAGAATTTGACTTTTGCAACCCCTTTTTAAATAGAATCAGTTTAAAAAAATTAAACTTCGGGAAATTAAATTGATACTTAAATAATATATTTTAGAGTAAAATTAATACATACCAATTTCAAGATGGGTGCTGGGCGCCATATTAGGAAAAAAATAAATAACAAGGGGGTCTTGTGGTACATCATTTAAAACTTTTGGAAAGTACTTTATAACCCTTATTAGCCAAAGACCTAATTTGAATTGGCCATATTTCCAAAACTAATATAGTTAAATGTATAGGGTATTCCATTTAGGAGGAAAACTGACATATTTTTTTACTTTTCCATATTTTTAAAAATATTCAAGATAATCGATGTATTTTAGCTCAAAACATTTTAAAACTCGTAAAAAAAAAAACAACTACATAAAAACAAAAGACTTACGCCATAAATGCTGTATTTTTAAATGGAACACCATATTTATTATTATATTTTTGAATTTTATGGTCAATTCTAAGTGTTTTTTATTAAAGGTACACATGCATGTACTACATGTTTATCTCAAACTATTTTTGAATTATTGACGCTTAAAAGGTCACATTTTTGGTTTACTTAATTAAATATCTTACTATGAAATACAGGTAATGCAGGTGATTACCTGATACTTCAAAGTTATTTTTAAATTCTTTGAAAATTATCAATATATCTTTTTTTGCCTCACTAGCATTTTCTCTACACTTGTAATATAGCATGACTATCTGTAGGGAAAGTAAAAAAATATGCCATTTTTCTCTTAAATGGAATACCCTGTACTTAATGTAGTATTTTTTAAAGTTATTTAAAAGATCTTAATGGTTATACTGGTGATAATATACCGCGTAGGTCAAAAAGTGCATATTTTTTAATAAAGCACCCTGTATGTTTTATACCAGATGCTAGTAGCCCTAAGAGGAACGCTTTGGTAAAAAAAATATTTTTGAAATTTGCAAAAAGTTGATGATTTTTTTGTATTACCACCGCCCCCTCCAAAAAATCTAAGTTTTAAAGGTAAATTCTCTGTTTGTATTATTTTCGTAAATTTAATGAAATTTTGTCGACAAATTCTAAATTTTGCTTAAATATCTACATATATGTATACCTCATTCTAAAAACTAAAGGGCATCTGAAAATTTGGCATTAAAAAATTGTAAAGGTTAAAAAATTTTAACTGGCCATAGTTTATAGATAAATTATTAAAATTTAGAATTTCACGTTAAAAAATTTACCAAAAATACAAAAAGGGAATTTGCTCCCGAAACTTGTTTTTTTCATGGGTGGGGGGTAATAAAAAAACTATTTTCGCAATTTTCAAAATTAAAATGTTCTTTACATACAGGGTGTTTCTTAAAAGTGTAAATGGTCAACCATTAGGGAGATATGGCAGTACAAAAATAGCAATAAAATTTTGCGGAAATATTGCTATTATAAAAATAAACTTTCCGAATATTTTTGCACTTTTTTAAAATTAATTAAAGTGGTGGAAATAGACTACCTCCATCGCTCTTCCTAACCAAATTTAAACAGACTTGCGCAATACCCTCAAAAAATATAAATTTAAATAGTCTGATCTGTTTAGATTTTTTTGACCTTTCGTTTTTTTTTTCATTAAACTTAGCGATTCTAAATAAAAACAAATGTAAATCATAACGTGTCAGGACGGGGAAATTTATTTTATAAAAAAATCTATTTTCTGGCTGTCACCTATTAAGGCATTTGTTATATTTTTCATCTGAGATTACTTCGCAGTTTAAACACGATATATTTTTTTGTTTTTGGGATAAAAACATTTTTTTTCATTTATTTTTTGTGATATCGCCCTAATGGTTGACTTTTGACGCCATATTTATAGGGTAGAAACAACACTTTACTTTTAACAAGGAATCACCTCCTAAAATTGTTTGCATTTGTTTGACCCTGTATAGTGTTGACGTGTGCTGATGTCGCGTGGACCATATTTTGGTCATGTTGTTAAATGAGTGTCAACATCAGTGCCGGAGAAATACAGTTTGGATAGCAGGGGTAAAATTATCTGATATTGAATAACAGTTCCTTATAGATTTCAAGGTACTGATAGAGGGAAAATTAATAAATAAATCCATCACGTAAGGTTTTTAGAGAAACGAATCAATGTTACCCTAGTACAAAAATGCTATCATAACAATTTTTATCATGATATTTATTTTACCTGTAAGTAGTTATTAAAAATATGTAGTATAATATGTGCCTGTAGGTCACTGTGCATCTGGTAAAACGTTATAAAAATTTAGCTCTTATTCTGGAAAAGATTAACTACAAAAATTATAAATGGGTTTTATGCGGTAATTTCAAAGGTATAACTTTATTACTTGGACAACAACGGTGTTATATCAAATATTCATGTTTTTTAGTAGGATGGCCGCAACAAAAATAGGCATTTGCTAAAAAGGATTGGCCCCTGGAAGAAACGTTAAAACCCTAAACAAAAAATATATTGGAAGACAATTTTATCTATACAGCCAAAGTGCTTCTACCTCTACTTCTAATTAAACTTTGACTCATAAAGCAATTTGTGGAAGTACTATCAAAGCAAGGAGATCAAAATATCTTTGTAGCAACATTCCATTACCCTCAGAAGCTAAGCTTAAAAAGGAATATTTGTTGGTCCAGATATTCAAAAACTCATGAGAGACGAAGTCTTCGAAACTAAAATGAACTGTGAAGAGAGGAAAGCCTGGGTTTCTTTCAAGAAAGTGATTAATATTTTCTAGACAATAAGAAAAGTTTAGAATATGTCCAATTAGTGGAAAACATGTTAGAAATTATCATGAAATTGGAATGCAGCATGAGCTTAAAAATTAATTTTTAAAATCCCACTTGGACTTCTTTCCAGAAAATCTTGGGGATTTAAGTGAGGAACAGGGTTAGAGATTACATCATGACATAAAGGTTATGAAAGGACTTTATCAAGGAAGATGAAATGTTAGGATGTTGTGCAGACTATTGTTGGATGTTAGAGAGAGGATACTGAGGCGAATTGTGTGAAAAGTGTGGAAGATAGCTCAATGAGTGGACTGTATGATATTTAACTTGTCTTTTGTTACAAAACGTTATAAATGTGCGCTTTAAATTATTTAAAAACTTTACAAAACTTGGACAGCGTCCACTCGATTTAACATTGTCATGGAAGTCGTAGATGGGAGGTTACGGAAGTCTCTACGTCCATCATACAAATCCTCAAACAAATGTCAGCTTGACAGCTGGCTACAGGGATGGAATGGACACGCTAACCGGGATGGACAATAACCTTTATATTTTTTTACCTTTTAAATAAACAGTTTTTAAGAAGGGCAATTTTGCATACCTGTGTTATTAGACTAACCGTTTACAAAACAGTTTTTAATTAATATTAAGTCGCAATCGTTCGACTTAAAATTATAAAAAAACCTTCTGAATCACATCTTTTAACAAATATCACTTTGAAAATAATACAAAACGAAAAGCACAAATTCTAGACGCCACTGGATCAATCATCAGCTGTCAGAATAGAGTGACTTTACCCAGTTTTGCCAACTTTTCCCGGTACAGTGCTTTTCCCTTGCGTCGCCGACATTGAACCGCCTAAAGTTGAGGATGTGTCGCAACTTATTCCCAGTATATATAAATTACCCTTGTTCTCTACCAAAGGATTCCTCTAAAGGGACGTAGCAATTGGTATATATTTGGTGTGACTTTTATGTCCCAGTTTTAGATATCATAATTTGCAAAAATAATATCTACGCCAGTGGTTAAACCATAAAGCTCTTAAATAACGCAGCATTCAAAGCATATTTTTTTAAAAGTTAAAAGTCATCCATCCAGCAAAACACGATTTTCCACGTAATCAATTTTTTACCTACCGTTGCGCCGATTTAAAAATGTCAATTTGCTCCAGATAGAAAGTGACGTTTTATTTCCAATTCCGGCTATAAAATTTTCCGATAAAGAACACGGATTTCGCATTTTCTTTTCTTAAATATGGGCACAGTCGTTTTTATTGGAGGAGAGAAAATATTCTCGTTTGGTTTTATTGAGTATTGCGGTATTTATGAGACTGTAAAGTTAAGGGGTGCCCACGAAATTACTAGCAGGCCTGTGATTTTCTTGAGAAGTGTTACACGATTTTAAGATTTTGGTCGGATGTATGGTTGGATAGGATGCAGATTTCTGATGTTTCAGATTTTATATGGCACATCTGGTTTAACCAGAAGAGCTTCCAACTTTGCTGTTTTAAATGGAACACCTCATATATTTTTCTAAAAATCAATTCCACAGGAATTCCAAGAAACTACATGCACCATATATTTTAACTATATTTATTAGTTTTTGAGAAAATGGCATTCGAAAATTTCATGTTAACCGCCATTTTTGTCGATTTGTTATAAAAGAAATGATGGTAGGAAAATGCTGATGCGATTTGTTACTCATATTTAATAAGCCTTATTTCCCATCATTGTAAAAATATAATTAAATTTAAAGTGCCACAGAATTTGACTTTTGGCAGTTAATAAGTTCAATAAAATTCAAGTGGAAACCACTACATTAAGCCTTACATTTAAACTTAATACTTATTTCTTAATCTTTTTTGATGATTATTTTCTATCTCTATACTTAATAGTTTTTAGGATGTTAATGGTAAAACGCTAGGCAGCCTTGGAAATAGCGAAGAAAATATGCTTTTAACGTTTCATTATACATAGCTTAAAAACTATTGGGTTTAGTTTAGGCTATAATTGAGCAAAAATATTGAGAAATAAGTGTTAAGTTTAAGTTTAAGACCTAAGGTAGCGGTTTCCATTTGAATTATTGAAGTTCTTTACTGCCAAAAGTCAATTTCTGTGGCACTTCCAATAAAACCGGAAATTCTATTTTTACGGTAATAGGATATGAGGTTCACTGACTATGTGTAAAAAATCGCATCAGCCCTTTTCTACCATCATTTGTTTTTTTAACAAATTAATAAAAATGGCGGTTAATATGACATTTTTGAACGCCGTATTCTTAAAACCTAATCAAGATAGGTATGGCCTGTGGTACATGTGTTTACTTGGAATTGCCTGTAATTTTTTTTTAAATAGCAAAGCTAGAAGCACTCCGGTTAAACCGGATGCGCCACATAAAATCTGAAATGTTAAAAATCTGCATCCCATCTAGACATACATTCGATAAAAATGTTAAAATCTGGTAACACTTCTCAAGAAAACGACAGGTTTGCCAGTAATCTCGTGGGCACCTGGTATAGAGGTTTAAAAAGGTTAAGGAGAAGTTTTTTCTATACAGGGTGATTCTTAACCTATACGCATAAAGTTGGGAAACTATTGCCAAGGACAAACAATGGCTAATAGTGAAAACAAATTTAGGTAAAATATTCGTAGTTTGTGAGATAATGAATAATTTACACAAATATCAAATAGTAAACCATTTTTTGTTTTAGAGATAATTAAGTATAGTTTTTACACAGCCTTGTATAATTTATCTGCTTATAAAAAAAATCAATAAACAAGTCATGATGGTAATGTTTGGTATTAGGAATGTATGTATGTTACATGAAGGGTGGAGTATCCACTAGCTCGTAAAGAAAACAAATAGACTCTCCATGTAGTTCGACCAGACCGAGACGTATGTTGATCTTTTGTACCCCTTATCTGAGTAGAAGAGCTATACCGTTTCTAACATCAGAAGGGTAGTTTTTCCCATGTATTTTCTTATGGGAGAAATTTCAGGTCCAATCTGCAGTTTTGGTGCCATCCCAACCCCTAACGCAAAATTAGAATTTTTATGCCCTAAGTCACCACGTGCTAGATAGGGGTAGCACCAGACGTCATCAACTATAAATTAAAAAAGTCCGCGGAGCTGGGATTCGAACCCATGACACCTGACCACCTGTGTGAGAATCCAACGCTATATACCACTAGGCTATTGGAGGATCTGATAATTAAAACGCTAAACGAGGAATAATTGGGACCAGGGCATTAGCATATAACAATGAACCAATGTACGGTTGCCAGACCTAACGCTGAATTTAGTTGAACACCCGCTGATAATCGCATAATTCAGACCGAAGCGGCAACGCTGCATACATAATTTCGCATAGTCAGATATCAAAGCGTCATTGTAATTCGAGTGCATTTATTAGGGCCTTAACAGTTTTTAACGTATATTTCGGTTTCTAGTAGACCAATTTTAGTTGTTCTTTTTGCTAATAATTTAATTTTTATAAATCTATAAATATTAATACTAAAATTTTTAATAATTATGTTATTTGAGTGTAAATAGGTCCTTAACAGTTTTTAACGTATATCTTGGCTTCTAGTGGTTTGATTTTAGTCATTCTTTTTTAAACAATTATTTTTAATAAATATATTAACACTAATTTTTAAATAAATATGTTATTTGAGAGTAAATAGGGCCTTAACAGTTTTTAACGTATATTTCGGTTTCTAGTAGATCGATTTTAGTTGTTCTTTTTGCTAATAATTTAATTTTTATAAACCTACAAATATTAATACTAAAATTTTTAATAATTATGTTATTTGAGTGTAAATAGGGCCTTAACAGTTTTTAACGTATATCTTGGCTTCTAGTGGTTTGATTTTAGTCCTTCTTTTTTAAACAATTATTTTTAATAAATATATTAACACTAATTTTTAAATAAATATGTTATTTGAGAGTAAATAGGGCCTTAACAGTTTTTAACGTATATTCCGTTTTCTAGTAGACCGATTTTAGTTGTTCTTTTTTGCTAATAATTTAATTTTTATAAATCTACAAATATTAATACTAAAATTTTTAATAATTATGTTATTTGAGTGTAAATAGGGCCTTAACAGTTTTTAACGTATATCTTGGCTTCTAGTGGTTTGATTTTAGTCATTCTTTTTTAAACAATTATTTTAAATAAATATATTAACAATAATTTTTTAAATAAATATGTTATTTAAGGGTGAAAAATTATTAGGGCCTTAACAGTTTTTAACGTATATTTTGGTTTCTAGTAGACCGATTTTAGTTGTTCTTTTTGCTAATAATTTAATTTTTATAAATCTACAAATATTAGTACTAAAATTTTTAATAATTATGTTATTTGAGTGTAAATAGGGCCTTAACAGTTTTAACGTATATCTTGGCTTCTAGTGGTTTGATTTTAGTCATTCTTTTTTTAAACAATTATTTTTAATAAATATATTAACACTAATTTTTTAAATAAATATGTTATTTGAGAGTAAATAGGGCCTAAACAGATAACCTCAAAGTTCTTACACAGCCGTTGTTATGATTGACAGACAAGTTATTAAAAAAAATCAACAAATTCGAGGAAACATATTTAAATATAATTTGTAAGAGTATCAGCGCTTAAAGAAGAGTATACGAATGTCAGAATTAAAAAATAAATATTTTGGTTTCAGTACATATGATATTTACAATTTTTGTTTAAAAGCGATTAGGAATCTTGCGCAACGCATTATTTAAGGCGTGGTCGCCTGTCATCTGTCAAATATCACGTGACTTAGAAAATGACTGTTCGAAAAGAAGAAGAATCACAACATAACCCTACTTTTAAAGAAGAGGGGCGCTAGCAACATTTGGCGTTAGTTGCCTTTGGCATTAGCAACTTCTGGCGTTTAGGGCTCCTTGAGCCTGGCGCTTAGGGTTCCCGGACCAACGCTTAGGGCTCCGGACCCTACGCCCCCCTAAGCCCTGGGGCCCCACACATAGAAAAACAGTACCGTATTTAGAAAAATAGTGCCGTATTTTGGAAAAACAGTGCCGTATTTTAAAAAAAAACAGTGCTGTATTTTAGAAAAACAGTACTGTATTTTAGAAAAACAGTGCTGTATTTTAGAAAAACAGTGCCGTATTTAGAAAAACAGTGCTGTATTTTAGAAAAACAGTGCCGTATTTTAAAAAACAGTGCCGTATTTTAAAAAACAGTGCTGTATTTTAGAAAAACAGTGCTGTATTTTAGAAAAACAGTGCTGTATTTTAGAAAAACAGTGCCGTATTTAGAAAAACAGTGCTGTATTTTAGAAAAACAGTGCCGTATTTTAGAAAAACAGTGCCGTATTTTAGAAAAACAGTGCTGTATTTTAGAAAAACGGTGCCGTATTTAAAAAACCGCATTCATTCCAGTTCCATGAAATGTTTTTATTAAACAAAGAGATATAGGAGTAAAGGACTTCATCGGGAACTTTAGAATTCCTATATAATTTTTGAAAGTCTTTAGAGACGATACTCATCTTGGCAAAGCTACTACACAACTAACGAAACCAACAAAGATTAGAACCTTTTAAGGATTTTAAGCCGTTGAAAAGAGCTGATCAGTAAATAACATAAATTTTATTTAAACAACGCAAAATTACTGCTTTTTAAATAAAATCACTGTTATTGCCGTCTTTTAAATTATATTGCTGTTATTTTATTAATAGACAGTGTATTACAGTATAATTATTTAAAAGACGGCAAAATTACTGCTTTTTAAATAAAATCACTGTTATTTGCCGCTTTTTAAATTATATCGCTGTTATTTTATTAATAAACAGTTTATTACAGTATAATTATTATAAACTTGAATAAAGCACTAACCTAAATTGTATTACCCTTCTTATTGCCCGCAACTTGAGTTTTCCGATAAATTGGCACTTAATATTTTTGATTTTCACATATTTAAAAACCAGGTAATCGCAGTAGCCAGGGTGCCGTCATAACGACTGCGATTGAAAGTAAAGCTTTACGATTTTATAAAAAAGTGGGCTAAAATAAATGGAAAAACTGGTTTTTAGAAGGTGAAAATCAAATATTAAGTTTCAATTTAGCCTTAAATCAAAAATTGTTGGAAAAAGAAAGAGGAATATAGTAAAAATGAAGTAAATTTGTTTTCAAGTTCGATGATGAATATTTTGAAAACGAAACGTGCCCGAATAAAAATTATTTTAGATTGGTGATCAGCGCCACCAAAAACTTGTTTTATACCAAATTTCATTAAAATCGGCGATGCGTCCGATTAAAAAAAAAAATAAGTACTATTTAGACTAAATAGAAACATTTTACCAACATTTTTTTCTACAAGCCATTGTTTTGCCTTTGGCAATAATTTTCCAAGTTAATGCGAGAGTTTAAATTATCCTGTATATTAAGTAATAGAATATAAAAAGAAACAAATTTTTATATTGTATCAGCTATTTATAAAAGTATATCGGCCAGTAAGGCAGTAACAAAACAAGCCCTGTTAGACACCCAATCCGAAATGTTTACATGTCGGCATTCGCGTTATAGGTAGTCTCCTTTCTACATATTGCCTATGAACGACTTAATTTAGCTGGTTCTGTATACAAGATAATTCTTAATTTATGTATGCATTCACTTGGAAAAAAATACTGCTAAGGACAAACTATGTCTAATAAAAAAAAGTTGGTAACATATTTTTACTTGGGGAGATTTATAATATTTAGGCGCGATTCATACTATCGGTACAATCCCGGTTCGTTCTCAGTTCAATCTCGGTCCGTTATAATCTTGTCGTGTTCATACTAGCGATACGCATTTGGTTCATTCTCGTTCCGATACACGTTTGGTTTTCACACTGTACATGTCTGCTTTAGTCTTTTTTCAGAAATATTCTTTGGAATGTATTGGTATCGGAAGGAAACCGGAACGAGACTGAAGCGATATCGATAGTGAACAGGCTCATTTGTTTTGCATGTAAAAATATTTTATCCGACCTAGATCAAACTGAGAACAAACCGGGATCGTACCGCTAGTATGAATTGCGCCTTAGTCTTAAAGAGCGTGAAAAATACTAGTAGTTTGCTAAACTATTTCTTATTTTAATTAATAACAAAGTTACCAATGACGGACACTTAATTTGGATGACCCTGTATACTTTACAGTTTTTGCAAGTGTCTTCGGGTCATAAATATTTCACTTTCTTTCTTTAAAGGAATAAACTGGGATTGGGAAAAATGCAGATATGAAACTTTTTTACGGCGGAAAAAATACTTTTTACAACTTTTATTCCCTGAGGTGCAAAGGAAAGTAAACTCTACCAAATTAAAGTTTTTGTTCGGTTTTCCCTTGCTCTTTGCCGGTTTCTTAAAAAAATATTTTAAATAATATTTTTTTGTCAATAATTTTCTTTACAAAACTCCAGCCATAATAAATACCTAATTTTTTTAAAAAGTGAATGATGTTTGCTCCAGATAATAAGAATAAAATTTGATTTTAAGATTAAGAAATTCTTTTTATTTTTTAATGAGAAAACCCACGTCGGAAGAAATATTTATCCGAGTTACTAAAAATATAAAATGTTCTTGACAGATTTTATATAAGGAGGTAAGGGATTACGTAAAAAAGTAAATATATATTTTTTTAATAAAAAAAAGTATTTGTGCAATAAATAAACATAAGAAAAGAAAACTTCTTAAAAAGCTAAAAATAATAAATATCAAAAGTTTTAAAATTATATTGTTCAAAATATATATTAAAATATAAAAACCATTTCTTTATTAAGTTACTATTACTATTTATTATGTACTTACATAATTATGTTATTAACCGACTACATTTAAAACTTTAATTATTTATTAGTTTTAGCTTTTTAGTTTGTTTTTTTATGAAAAGTCGGTTTATTTTTATTTTATTTTTTTTTCGTGTCCTTTTTGGTTTATTATCTAATATTTAATCACACAATCATCTGATTAATTTTAGAAACTATAAAAAAATACATAAGTGCCTTGATTTTTGAATTTGAAGATTCTTGAGGATTCCACCATCAGATTCAGACTTGGTCCAATATGACCATACCATATACTATTTCAAACAAAAAGGATTTTTAATTAGGTTTACAATTAACGAAGAAATCTTAAACATAAAAAAGATTAATAAAACCACCGTACAAATAACTTATAGTAAAGTTACATCGCTAACAGCGCGAACACAATCGAGGATATCTGACAACGCATCTTGTCCCCGCTACACACTGAAGGGATGCGGCGTGTATTACTTAGTTTCTTTTTTAATGTGTGTGTTGAACCGAGAGAATTAATTAAACGGACGAGAAATACCGGCAAAAGCTACACATCCGAAGGCGATATGTTGGCAGTGCTTTGTAGCGGTGGGCTTAACAGTGATTTTTTGATATCGGTGATCGCTGCTACTGCTATTAAAAAGTAGCTGCTACTGAAAACTGTGATATTATCATATCTTTACAAAAACATGCTAACTTTTTATATATAAAGTCATAGTTAACCTTGTTAAAATTGAATGAAGCAAAAATATATCATTTTTAAATATATTCTGTCATTTAATATACATATAATTTAATCATTGATTTGCATTAGCATATAAGTAAATGTATATAAAAAAACGGACATTACACGAAGTATATCAAATATCTTATTTTTTATAACCATTTATAGCCTTGATCGTATTTTTTGGGCAACCCATTCGCGATAGATTTATTAACAAATCAAATTGATAAAAAAAAGTTTTCATCCCGTAAGCATCCCGTTTTACTAACATAAATATGCATAATCACCATAAACATAAAGGAAAGAGGTTAGAATCGCTGAATTGCAATCACAATCACCATCCAGCGATCGCAGTCGCCGTTTAATGTTGTGGTTACGGGCACCACCTCTGCGAACTGCGAATATTAAAGAGTGATTTTTTCACTGCGATCGTCAGGTTCAAGTAGCAGCTACCAAAATGATTTGTTAATAACCGGTGATTGGTAGCAGCGACTGCGATCGCAGTCACACCTCTAGTGCTTTGATGTGAACAATCGCATGTGTTGCAAGACTGTGAATACTAACGTACCGTGGGTGTCTTAAGCGAGGTAAGAGGGAGTTTGTTGACACCGGACTTAAATACTTGAAGATTTGGGGGGATGGAAAGACCTCCGCGGGCAGCAGGTTCCACATTCTAGAAATTCTATTGATAAAAGAACGAACAAAGTGGGAAGTTCGGGGCCTGTCCAGTTGGACCGTATAGGGATGCATACTCGCGGAACCACGAGTTTCTCTGTTGGGAACCGTGAGTGGGGGAACTATACTGGACAATTCTTCAGAGCAGAGGCCATGGAATTATCTATAAAAAAGCGATAGATCCCCACAGCCCGACGATGGGCAGAGAGGGGAAGCCTTTCTGTAAGTGAAGGATCATTAATGAGACGAATAGCTCTTCTTTGAATAGAATCCAGAATGCTTAGGGTTGAAGAGGGGGAAGTTATGCCCCAGATATAAGAACAATACTCAAGGGAGGTCGGATTTGGGACACATACAAAGTGTACAAATTAGAAGGGGAAAAATACTTTTGGCTCTGAAAGAGAAACCCAAGCTTTTTGAAGCTGCCGTGGCTATAGATACAATGTGTTTATGCCAGTTAAGGTTACTTTCAAATGTGACGCCCACAAGATTGAAGGTGTCTTTGCTCTGTAAAACTTGGCCGCTCATAAGTAGAGGATGAGTATTTGGTAACGCTGACAAGGAACATGATTGTGTTTTGGATGCATTAAAGTGGACAAGATTTTTGGCACCCCAATCCAATATTAAATTAAGATCCTGCGAAAGAGATATCTGCATCGTTCTGCGTTTGTTTTCCAAATCAGGTTTAGTGATGGGTTTAGGAACCTGAAAACTGGAGTGAAGGGTACTATCGTCGGCGAAACTATGAATGGAATTAGTTGTGGACGAGAGAAGGTCGTTGATGTGAAGAAGAAACAATGTTGAGTGCCAGAACTGAGCCCTGAGGCACTCCAGCATTAACTTGGTGAAAGCATGAAGAATGGCCGTCCACAATAACTGATATACGTCGATCAGATAGATAACTAGAGAGCCAAGTACAGAGTTTAGTTGAAAGACCATAGGAGGGAAGGGACACCTTGTATATTACTGCAATGCTTTATGTCTTTAAAGACTGTATGTGCTTTCGACATTAAATAAAAACGGGAAAATGTATCATTTCGTATGACATAGAGACTGTGTTATCTAAATTTATAGAGTTTAAATATCCAGGAATCCAGATACAAAGCAGTTTTGTACGGAAGTCACCGGGAAATAAAAATTTGTGGGTTCCAGCTATGAAGGTGTAAAACAGCACAATAAATTTAAAGAAAAGCTTTAAATAAAATGGACCAAAAAGAATAAAATAAACTTCTTCTTTAAAACGTTTACTATCATCATATAACGTCATTACACACTTTATACCGGGTAGTGTAGCGCAAGACTGGCCATATAAAATCCCATGTAAAGTTTGATACCTTTAAATATACCCCAATTGATTTTACAACAAAATTGTATGTCTATAAACTTTTTTAGATTGAAACCTTTGCATTGTTAGTAACTTAATAATAAATATTTTATTATTTTATTTCTTTTAAAGTAATCCTAACTTTTATTATATTGTGTAAGAGCAAAATAGTTCTTCATAATGTATAAAAGTTTTAATATTCTTAAAATGTTAAATAAAATTTTTATTTTATTCTGGAGAAAAGCCAAATAATTTTTTTGTTTAAATTTAATCTCCCAGAAGCCAAATAAAGCATAAAAAAGAGCAATATTTTTGCGATTTTGAACCACCCTGTATATCCTACGGCGATTTTAGGTATAGTTTTAGGCATTTTAAATAAAGCAAAATTTTTTTATAAAGAATATATTTTTTTAATATTAAAAATTAAAAATTTACAGGTATATAGTTAACTTCATCCGTGTAGACACTGTATAACAAATTTAATATACAGGAGTTTCTCTAATTGTGATAAAAAAGTAAGCCCGTATTTTGAGCTCATTCTATAAAAAAAATGTGTACCTTTGTATAAATATAGGTCCGGAAATGCATTGTTTTCAAGATACAGGGTGGAAAACTTTTATTAATATGTTAGTTTCTTATGCGATTTTTATAAACTTTAGCAGTGTTATTTAAAGCTGTAAGGGGCTAATGTAGCTCTAATTAAATTAAATTTATTTAGTCTAGTGGCATTTCTAGTGGGACCTAGTAAGGCACACAAAACATGGTAAAAATTAATTTTTAAATTTTCTTAAAATTATGTAACAACTAAACAATAATAACATCTAAAAAAATTACTAAATAAAGTGTTTCTAAAATTCGCTTTATGTTTCTTGGTTGGTCCAGGGACATGCAATGAAGATGTTTTTTTCTTTAAAACTACGCAAGAAACAAAAAAAAAATAGAAAGAAGGAAGCTTATTTAAATAAAATATAAAAAATTCACGAATGTCAGTGTCACACAATTTTGTCAGAAATAGTCGTTTAAGGGCCGTACGAGACACTACTGGCTAAATACTACAGCACTATTAAATTTTATTAAAATTGGTAAAGAGAGATTTAAGATATTATTAAAAATACGATTTAAAAAAAAAGTTTAACATCCTATATCTTGGAATCAATGCATTTCCGGACCTATGTTTATATAAACTTTTTTTCTCAAATATGTTTATATTTCTTTAAACTTTGTATGTTTTAATGTATTTATCGTTGTGGAGTCCTTAAGTCTACTCATAAATTTAACATCTATAAAATGATTATTAATTTTGTCCATGACTAGGAGGGGCAGCTGCTCCCCCTTTAGGTACCTGGCTACGCCCATGAGAAGTCCGCCACATTGGATTTAGAGTGACATCGTATAGTCAACATCATACAGCCAACCATACATTGTCATCTAAACCAAACGCCTATACAAAATTTTAGCTTAATCGGTCGAAGATAATACATATGCTTCAAAATGGAGTTGAAAAATTTCATCTAAACATACATTCATACATTTCATGTAAAATTATCGCATTTCAATTTTTTCCCTACTATTACTGGCGATGGCGGTTTTAGATCTTAAAGAAAAGAAAAATTTAAACAAAATCTTAAAAAACAAATTAATAAACGAATCGAGTAGGTAGAAATTTTTATGAATACGTTATATTTTGTTTATGAACTGTCCAGTCTATTTAATACTTTCACAAAATAGCTTTGGCCAGAAGCCATGAAAATCTTGCAGTATTTAGTTGGATTTGGCTGATATAGTGCAGTTTTTGCAGGATTATCGTGTGCCTTAAACACTGATAAAATGTATCATTTTAAAAGAACTAAAAATAAAGTTTTCTGCTTAGTTTTAGTTTATTGCTGCAACCCTGGATAAAGAAAAATACCGGGTAATGAATTAGAGGCTAAAAGGGGGCCCCACGTGCAATATATTACTTTAACGGCGCAAAGGTAGTGGAGAAGTAAAATAAACAAAACGCCGTCGAAATAGGTAGTTTAAACTTTCCAAAGTAAAAAAAAATCTTTATGGAATTTTTTAATTTTCTTTTTGGTTTCCGATCTGTAAACATCCGATTGTATCTAAAATTTTAGTAAATATTATGTATCATCAGTTGAAGCCATTTATTTAAAAAAAAAACAATGTCTTTTTCGGTGCACAATCTGGGTTTACACTTTCGCAAATTTGGATTTGATTGGAGGGGAGCTGGGCAGCGGTAGGAATTAGTGTATTCCTTTTACCTTGTAGAACCGTTCTGAACCGTTCTCTGAACTGTCAATAGTGTCAAGAACGGTTCTACAACATGAAAAAATGTCAAAAAATTGTAAACACTTATGGTGTCGTTCTGGGCGGTTCTGGAGCATAAAACGAATACAGCAATTGGTGCTGGTATTGCTCGATTTTTCAAGAGTTTTTAATACGATTGACGCAAATACTGTCAAGCTTCTGTCATCCTACTTTGGTGGTCGATTCCAAAGAGTTGTACTGCATGGTAAAATGTCTTCGTTGAGACTTGTTATTTCAGGAGTGGCTCAAGGCATTGCTCTGTTATGCAATATGCCTTGATTAAACCTTTAACCATGTTTATCTATAACTGCATCCAGATTAGCAAGAAAGCAAATCAAGGAAAAGTTTGAAATGTTTTTGAATAATTTGTTGGTAGTTTTTAAGTTCTTATTAAAAAATAATGTAATATCCTTCTGGAAAACCATTTCAGTCTTTTTTAACGTACCTAATCCAACTTAATTTTAAAGTTAGTGTTCTTTATGAACTTTCGAATTTGCGACCGAGCCTAGAATTTTTTATTATTTGGATCACTGACTCTATGATATTTTAAGTTTTGAAGTATTTAAAACCTATTCCATTTTTATTCATGATCTTTATAACAAATTTTTATTAGTCTCGGCTTTATAGGGACTGAAGGTAGAACATTTTCTTTACTTGGAACCAATGATTAACAATTCCAACTTCATATCTCTATAATTATCTTATATTTTTGTCTTGTATTTTTATTTAATAAATGCCATTGTTTCAAACAAGATCATCTTACTTAAACTGAGTCAGAAAATAATATATTGTTGTTAAGCTTGTGGTACATGAAGATGCATGCATGGGTAGTTATTCGATGGATGCTTTTGATTTTGTAAAAATACCCTAGCTCGGTTAATTTATTCCTCTTTTTTTTAATTTGAGCTGTTTTTGTATCTAAAAGTACAATCTGTACAGAATAAAGTAGTACAAGCTAAACAAAGGCAATCATTTAAGCAAGAACGTCACACAAAAATTCAAAATTATAGCGATTATAAAAAAGGCTTTTACACAAAATTGTGAAGTGATAGCAAAAAGGAAAATCAGATGTATAATTAGAACCCACAGTGTACCATATTTGATCCAAATCGGTTAAAGTGTTTTTAGAATATTTAAAAAGTATCTACTTTTTTAAAAACTTTGCCGCTCTGTATCTCAGAAGAAAGTCTGGACATATGTTCATCGTAGGATCTTTTTTCATAAAAAGACGTAAGAATAAATCACCCCATTAAGTTTCGTACCGTAGTATATGAAAATGTTTAAAGAAAGTTGTCTTTATAACATGACGTTCTTTTTTTTACTGTCTGTATTTTTTTTGCTCGTCGAGATTTGTAACTTTTTTGGGAGCCCTACATTACTCTTTAGCCCTAGGGTCCCTGACCTAGCTACGCCACTGAGAACATATCTATGTAGGTAAAACAGTAGTTGAACAATTTTTCCATAAAGCAAAGAGACAAAGATAAATTTTGTAATTGCTCTATGGTAAGCAGAAAAATAAAATGTAATTAACAAACATTTAAATCAAAACAAGACAAATTTATTTCTCTTTTAAGGCAAAACGAGGTTTTGCTTCATTATGCTCTGTGCTTTATTCCACATTGTTAAAAGTTTGGAACAAGTAGCCAAAGTTACACAATATCAAACTTGTTTGCCTCAGTTTTCAGTAATAATAATGAAGTGAATTTAAAATAAAGAAACGGAATAAGACAGGGCCAAATGGGCGACAATGTATCAAAAATTATGCTCATGTAATTTTTTGTATAATCATGTTCAAAATTAAATGCTAATTGTGACGATCTATGATGCCAGCTCGAATTTTGGTCAGATTTTTTTTAACTGCAATTGTTTTGAAAGTTAGGATAAATTGCATTAAATAAAATTTCATTTATTTTTTGACTATTTTTCAACCGAAAAGGACTCATTACATTTTTTCGAAAAATGAATACTTATTAAGTCGTAATCATTTAAACAATTAAAAATGAGCAATCAGGCTCAACTTAACATTAAAATAATGTATGACAGTACTAAAAATTTGACATGTTGTATTTTTTTATAGAATCCTTGAAACTTTTGTAACAATTTTAGAGTTAGCGATTTGACAATTTTGACTTCCTAGATATTTTTTAAAATTTCCTAACATAGAGTGTTTTTTTTTTTAATTTTAATCCCCAAAAATCTTTGCACTTTTCCTCTATATATATGGTCTCCATATAAACAGCACCCAGATCGGCCTGGTGTGTTCCAAGATTACCACGATAACTATCCTAAGGTGACCCGACTGTCGCGACAGTCGCGACTAAGGTAGTTGTCGTCGTAACCTTGGACTACAATATGGGGACTATATCTACAGACTGTCCACGGATGGAGTTCTGAACATGATTTTGCAGTTCCATGAGAATAAAGGACCCCGCAAAAACCTTATGGAGTTGTGCCCTCGGTTAAATTCGCTGAAACTTGGCATAAAGGTAGCTCTCAGAATGTTGAACAAAAGTTTTCATGGGCGCAACCCTCTAAAATCAACTCCAGACCCCCACGCCCCACCAAATATCAAAATTCGCGGTAAGTAAATTATGATGTTGAAGAAATATATTTTCTGAATTTTCGGACAGAGGTAGCTCTCAGCATGCAGATTAAAAGTCTCAATTTTCACAACCCCCAAAATCGACCCCAGACCCCAAGGTTGTTGAGACAAGATCGTAATATCTAACCAGCTGATGCTGATGGCTACCTCTGTGCAAAAATTCAGATTAATATTTCTCTTAAACATCGTTACTTTACGTCGTATTTGAGATTGCGGGAAGCGTGATTCAGATTAATATATCCCTTAAACATTGTAACTTACTTTACGGCGTATTTTGAGATTTTGGGAGCGTGGGGTTAGTGGTCCAGGCTTCGTTTTGGGGTGTTGCGCCCATTAAATCTTTTGTTTATCATGCTGAGAGATACCTCTGTGTAAAAATTTAGATCAATATATCCCTTAAACATCGTAACGTCCTTTAGGGCGTATTTTGAGATTTGGGGGGCTCGTGGGGGTCGGGGTTTGATTTTAGACGGTTGCACCCATTGGAACTTCTGATCAGCATGCTGAGAGCTACCTATGTGTGAAAATCCAGATAAATACCCCTAAACATACTTTAGGGCGTATATTGATATTTGGTGGGGGGCGTGGGGGATCTGGAATTGATTTAAGAGAGTTGCGTCCATGGGGATTTTTAATCAGCATGCTAAGAGCTATCTCTGTGCCAAGTTTCAGCGAATTTACCCAAGTCACAACTCCGTAAGGTTTGTGCGGGGTCTTTTGATACATTGGCACCCATACGGCCTGGTCTAAATAGACCAATAATACTAGATGACAAAGAAATGCAAATATTTAATTTTTAAAATCAGTTCTCTTTCGTTCCCAAGATCAATCCAATAAACACGTCATACCTATTCATGATAGTAAAAACATATAAATGCGAAGTAAATAGCATATATCTAGATTTAAGAAATTCTACTTTATGCTATCTAAAATGAAAATTAAAGAACTATTTTGATTGGAGAAAAATCATATTCCCAAACTATTGGTGGTCCCACCATCAACCGGAAATATATGCATTTCCTGCATATTACACAATTATCTTAAGGTATTTTTTATCTTAGATTTTTAACAGATCTTTAAGAAAATACCACATTAAAGCCCAGTGTCACAATATATGGTTACCATCACTTTTGGGTTAACTATTTTGGCAACACCAAACACATTTCAGTATTTCGTTGTTTCTATGGTAACAAACCTATGGTTAGTGTTAACCAAATACTGTGAAACTAGCTGTAAGTATATGTTACTTTATTAAAATATCGAAGCGAGATACGAAGAAAATACAGAAGACCAAAAAGTTGCAGTTTTAATTGCTTAATCGGAAAAAAATATAAAAACATTATGGAGAGTCAATGACGTACTTTTTTTAAATAATATTGGCTGTGGTGCCCATTGGGACCCCACTGGACCCAATATTCTTAATCTAGGTGGAGCTATACAAGTGCCTTAATACATTAAATGCGTGTACCAAATTTCATTTAAATTGGTTAACGCGTTTTAAAGATATTTAAAAATATCGACTTTTTCAAAAACTTTAACGCCTTCTATATCAGAAATGAAGCAAGTCCGGACATATGTTTATAGAAACTTTTTTCCATAAAATGACATAGGGAATCACCCTCTTAAGTTGTGTACCATAGTTAGAAAACACCCTGTATATCTTGATAAATATTAGAAATATTGGACTCTAGTTTAGGAGATGTATTGTAAGACTTAAAAATTCCTGTGAAAAACATTGGAATCAAATTTTTACATTACATTACATATTCTGAGTATCTTGTTTAGGTCGTTATAAATCTTTCTTTTAATTTTAAGGTAGCTCTACCGATACCACAGATAAGAAAATTACGTAGAAATAGTAAAAATTCCATATAGAAAATACGTAGATCTAGGTACTTTTTGTTTCTCAGTGAAATGAAAAGAGTAGGGTTGTTGCGAATTCAGATTCGACAATCTTGGGGTAAAGTTTATCCTTTTTTGACATCCAAACAAATTTAGTCCTCATGTTTAGTTTTAATAAGGTCTTGCTCATAGCGCATGTCTTTACCAGGCATTTACCGGGCGTCGATTCTGAATGCAGCCCTGTAGGGTATTTAAAGCCGGCGTCCCATCTGCGTAAAATCAGAACGGAACTGTTAAATTCCTTAAATCTGATTGGTTTATTTAGCCACGTGACTTTCTTAAAATTGAAAAAGCCAGTTAAATACAAGAAATTGGGCTGTTCCGTTTCGCTTTTCCGCACATGGGACGCCGGCTTAAAAGTGAATAAAACGACAATTTATATGTCCTACTAAAAGTAGCAGACAACAGGCAAACAATAATTAAAAAAATATATAACATTAGCAAACAAAAAAAAATTATTAATTAAAAACTATGTCAGATGCAGGTTCATAATTTTAAAAGAAATTACGTAGATTCTGCGACTAAAGTACGTAGGTTCGGGGAAAAGGCTTAAAATACGTAGATCTACGTAAAAAGGCGTAAGGTTGGCAACGCTGACCACAAGAGTTAAATTAGTGCTTAAAGTAATTTGAGTAGCGTGGTATATTTGGCAACGCTGCCTAAAAACAATAGAAGTTATACGCAAAAATTTACTGCACAAGTTATCGGTTTTAAATTGTTATGTTCATTTACCAGGATACACAGAAATAAGAAGATAATATGATCTTGCGCAGGTGGGCGGAGCTTCGCTGTGCTTTTGCTACGTCATCTGGTGACGAATTTAGGTTAAACGTGGTTTAAACGTGCGGATGAAAGTGCGATTTGTGTATTTCAAACGGTTTAATCTGGTTTTATAAATATTTGTTTCCAAAATGCGTTGTTCAGTGGCGATGTGTAATACAAATAATCAAAACAAAAGTTACAAGGACATAATGTTCTTTAGATTTCCAAAAGATGAAAGTCTTCAGAAAATGTGGGTGAACGTTAGCAAACGAAAAGACAATATAAATGTTAAATATGCACGCGTTTGTTCTAAACATTTTCCAGAGGATTCTTATAAAAGGGACTTAAAGGCTGAATTACTGGGTATTTCAACAAAAAACCATAGGCTTTTAAAGAACGATGCTGTACCAACTTTGCATTTGCCTCTAAAGCCGTCAATGATGCCCCAAAATTAAGACAGAAAAGAAAGAGCTACGAAAAGGGATCAAAGACAAATTGTTAAAGCCCTTCTTTCCAACAACAAGTAAGTTTATTATGTAAGCAGGGTATGGATTATTTACACAGTGTTTTATGCCAACCATTAACCATGTTTATATTAGAAATTTTGAATTGCATGTTATTGTTTTGCATACTTCTAAAATAATTCTGTACCTCAGAAGCATTTGCGCTGAAGCACACTTTTATAAGAAATGTGTTTTATTATTTACGTTATTATTATTTTATTTTATTAAGTTTAAGGGGCATTCTTTAGTGTAACTTTTATTTTTAAGAATTCAAAAATAAAAAATATGGTAAATTTTACAACTCAATAGCAAACAGAATCACTCGTTATAACATATAACATAAAAATTTAAAGAAAAGTTTTTTTCTTGTCAATGAATGAGTTTGCATATTTGAATAATATTTTTAGTACTAAACATTTTTTCTTTAAAATATTTTTCAATATTGTCAAAAATAACAGTACTTTTCTCCTGAAGAAAATTCATATTTTTTGAGATACCTCGTATACCACTCAAAAAATTCATAATTGTTGCTTGCATTTTAGGTTTGCAGAACTTTTTATGGGGAATAATTTTTTTCGTAAAATTTATAATAAAAAAGTTGCCCATATGTATGTACACAACTTAGGCTCGGACACACTGTATATTAGAGTTATTAATTTTCTATACTTTCCTTCAGTTTTTTCCCAATATTTATTTATTGTATGATAGTTAATAGACTGATAGTTTGATGAATGTTCCATCCAACAGTCGGTAAACATTTTTCTCCTAAAAATGTAAATATAATTTAACATTCAACAAAAAGTTTTATTTTAAACAGAAACGAGAAATTAGAAGTACACATTAACGACTTTAATCTATAAAGAAAAAATAAATAACTAATCTCTATAATAACCAACTAAAAATAAATTAAACAGTGTTAGAATCCAACATCACCAACGAAAGATATGTATTACTGTTGCGTAAATAAAAATTCGTCACCACATGACGTCACTGCGCGAACCAGTCAAATTTAAGCTCGCTATAAATCATATCTTCTTTATCTTTATATCATGTTCATTTACTAATAATCTCTAAAACACCCTTATCATATCACAAAAAAATATATTTTATTGAAAAGGCAAAACAGTCACTGAAATTTTTTTAAACAAATTTGTAAACAAGGTGAAGTAGCACATAAATTTAAGGATAAACATGGATAGTTTCTGTCACCTAACGTATCAAACCAACGTAAATATCAGTAGCGTAGCGTGCCTTGGAGGGGCTCCATATCACAATGAGTTAGGGGGCCAAATTTTTATTTTAACCAAAAAAAAAAAAAAAACGGCAGCACTTTCCAAAAAGCATTGTTTTTCTTATTTCAGCATTGTTTTTTTATAATTTAAAACTTTTTTAAAGATGAAGAAAAATAAAAGGCATCACATTCCCATTTTAGCGGACAGTTTTCCAGCACCTATTTTTTTTGCTTACAAACGTTTAGGGGCCCACGTAGCCCGGAGGCCCATGTAGCCCGGGGGCCCCATATCATTGATACGGCTAATACGGTGGTAGCTACGCCTCTGATGAATATTGATACATCGGAATATGGTCGTCGAATTGTTCACTTAAAAACACTCGGAATAAAACATGCTTTCTAATTATTTCGGATATTTATTATTACCTATTGGATCTCGTAACCGAAAAACGCATTGGACTGGGATCAATTTTATGTCCCCATATACCGTTGTCGATAAATTTTTCGGGCGCATCCTATCCTTTCGGCGGCGTTGCCACATGTTGGTCATATAGTATATTTTTCTCAATTATTTATTAATTACTTCTATTACAAGCTCTGAAGGTCTGATTCTAATTAGCCAAAATGTTCAGAATTGTTTTTATTCCGTTGATACAACTTTCATTGAAATCTGAACATCAGTTTCTTGAAGTAAAATAAAATCTCTGATTTCCCATAAGGATCAATAATAAAAGCAATTATTTTATAATATTTAAACTTTTTTTTGGTTTTCTGTAGACCTTTAATAGAAATTTAACTGGTTGATATTCTTATTATAAGTACTAGTATGCCAAGTTTCATAATTTTCTGAACAATAATTTTTACACCGGTAGTACTATCTTAAGATAATATAAATTTAAATAAATTAAGTTCATCGTTAACTTTCAAAATTATTTATTTAAAGTTTTTGTAATAGAGGATATGGCACGAGGCATAATTAAAGAGAAACTTTATAATGTTTTGAACTATTGCTTAATTGGAGTAACAATTTCACGGAGTTATTTGGATGGTATTAGGATTTCACCTTTATTATTTTAGGTGTAGATTAGGAATCCCTAGAGGAAACAAGCCTTTGTTAAAATATGAAATATAAAATACCAATCGATTACCTAATTAGATTTATTTTAGATTAGGGGACTGTTTTACTTTATAAATGTTTGGGACTTTAAAATAATTTTTTTTTGGTTTAATAATTTTAAATGCATGTTAATCTTTACCCATGGTATTTCACAATAAGATGTAAGATACCGATACTTAAGGGTGTAAATTCTTCGGTGATTAAAAAAAATGTTTAAGAAAAGTAATGATCTCAATGTCTTAATTTTAGAGATGCAGGGATGTAAAGTTAAAGAAAATATCTTATTTTTTTTAAATATCAGTAATATCACTGAAGTTTTTCTTAAAAATAAGTGTAAAATTAAACAAACACTGTTTATGTTCTTATTAATTCCCCGGGGAGAGGTTAACTTCTAAACCCTCGCCTGAATACACCACTGTTTTTAACATTTTGCACCAGTGGCGAAGCTAGGCGTGGGCAGAGTGGGCCCTCGCCACACAAATGTCATATTTTCTTCTGTTCTTACTAAGTCACTTTTTTGTCGGACAAGTTTACCACAATGTTTTACATGCAATTTTTAAACTTTGTGCCAAAAATGGTAAGGATTACAGTTACGAAACATGGCAATGGGCCTTATGGTTTCGTAACCGTAACACTTACGATTTTTGGTACAATGTTTAAAAATTGCATGTAAACATTGTAGTAAACTCGTCTGACAAAAAAGTGACGCGTTTGCCGAATCCTACACCCGAAACATTTGACATTGACAGGCTGGGTTAACGCGCCGCTTCCATATATGGCGGTATGAATATTCGTGGTAGACTTGTCAAAAGAAACCCCCTAAAAGGTTTTAAAGATGTTATTATTATGAAGCGAATACTGGCTCACCCTTATAACACAAGTTGGTTTTATAAACGTTTTTAAAACATTTTAGTAGATATTGGGTTTTTGTACGTTTACTACACGTTTTTTTATCGTTCCTAAAACGTGTTTAAAGTTTTCTTGGGACGTTTAAAAATGTTGTCATAGTATGTTTTATGACACAGTAAAAAGCACAAGCACGTGTAATTTGATTGGTTTGAAGCTCTACAGTCGGTCGTACCAAACTGTCAAATTATTGAGGCTTATGGTTAGTTCTGGTTAGTTTTTTTTTAAATTTCTTAATAAAGAAAAAACATAATTAACCAGAACTAATCATGACCCCGCAATGTGACAATTGTCTTTCTTTTTAAGGCCTTATAAAAGAGAATTAAAAAAAATACCAACCATATCCCCCAATGTGACAGTTTTACATGACCGTCTGCTTCAGAACCAACAAAACCTTGAATTTGCTTTTTACTGTAGTCTGCAAAACACATAGTACGTTTAATTATTAATAGCAGAAATAAAAAAATTGGAGAGTGCGTTCTAAAAGAATTCCCTGGGTACGTTCCTAACAAATAATGCTCCTTGAATATTTTTCAAAGGAACACATTTTAGAGTTATGCGATAAAAAGATTATACGTTATTTCTAAAAGTACGATCAAAACAATGTTTATGAGTAAAAATATTTATTTGAGACATTTTTTTAAAATTCAGAATACGGTCAGTAAAAATGTTACATTAAAGGTTCTAAAGAAAACGTTAATACGTTTATATAAAACTTTTTTAAATCTTGAACGTAGGGACCCAAAGTGTACCTAAAACGTACGTTTTCTAAACATTGTGTAAATATTATTATGGCAGGGACTATAACATCTAGGTTGTCACATAAACTACCATAGTGCAATATTTCTGGCAGGGTTCATCTTTCAAGAAGAGGTACCATAAAATGGCCTCCTAGATCACCAGATCTGGCACCAAATGATTTTTTTCTTTGGGGACATGTTAAGCAACAAATTTATAGGCATCGTCATGAACGTGCAAATGACTTAGATGAGCTCCGCCAAAAAATTAGTCAGGTTCTTATAGGAATAACACCTGAAATACTTGAAAACACAAGAACCGAATTCTATAACAGGTTGGGATATTGTCTTGCACAAAATGGTGGTCTCTTTGAGAACCTTATAAACTAAGATTTTAAAAAGTATTAAAGTTTTTATAAGAATTTTTTTTAGAAAAACATTTTTATGTTCTTTATTTTTTTTAGAATTATATTTTTATTTTTAAAATTATTTGTTTATTCTTTCTTTCAGAATTGCTTTTAATTTTGTTTAGCCCCAAACGGCAAAAAAGCTCTTAAAAATGGCAGTATTTGATGCATTCAAAGCAATAAATTCATCAAATACCAAAATATTTAATAGTTACGTAAAAAATTATCAAAATATGTGAAGCAGTAACATCCTCCACGCGTGCAAAGAAGCAACTGCGTGCTCGAGCCTCGAGCTCGATCAGCCATAAACAAAGCGAGCGCGTTGGCGCAGTGGTGGGGGAGAAAGCAAGGGGAACGGGCGGGGAAACACCCCATTCTCTTTCAGTCAAACTCATGTGATTTAGTAATCTCCCTTTTCTTCGGCAATATGTTTCCGCCCACTGTAATTACAGCCCCACTCTTTTGTGCCGTAGCAGGAGAAGAAATCCAGACGAGGCGTCTGCGGTACGTAAATGTCGAGTACAGGGTTGCCGACTTGCCTTAAATTTCGGGGGTAAAATTAAAATTATAATAGTAATAAAAATGTTATTAAACCTTTTTTACTTTATTTTTGTGATTTTAGAATGTAATTGTATAATGTACATTTAATTTTTTAAAATTTAAGGACTTTTAGGAAACATAAAAATATCAATTTAGGGATTTTTGAACTAGGTTTGGGGACAGATTTTTTCGGAGTCGGGTCGACTAGAATCCTTTAAAATTTATTTTTACTGGCAAGTCGTTTGCTGTGTTGCAAACTGCTGCTGATACTGCTTAATTTAGATTTTTTTAAAAGTTTTGGTCAATATCGTTGACAAAAGTTCACATTATTAAGTAGTACTATGCTGGTAATTTAGCAGAAGAAATAATTAGGAGGTTTGCATTATAGGTTTGGTCTTGTACCAGCGAAAAGTACAACTTTTGAAATTATTATAAAAGTTTGAAACCATCGGCTGTTAACGAAATTGTAGGAAGTGCATGTGTAATGATGAGGTGCCACTTGCACCTCCATTAACTAAGAAATGACAAGTCTGTGATACTGCTGCATTTCCTCCCTTTTTTAAAAATTTCCGTCCCGCAGTATTGCGCCCTGGTGCCTTGCACCACCCGGTAACATATCACCTCAAATGCTTGAAAACCAAAGAGAACCGAATTTAATAAATTGAAATATTGTCTTGCTAAAAATTGTGGTCTCTTTCAGAACCATAATAATAAGATTTTAAAAGAGTTTCCACATTGTATAAACATTTCCGTTAGAAATACTTTTATGTTCTTTTTATTTTTTTAGAGAATATTTTATTTAAATTTACTTTTTTTTTTTTTTTTTTTTGTTAAAACCCAAATGGTAAAAGAATTATGCTTCTAACTTTCACCATGCTACTGAATACCATCAGTGTGGCCAGGTGGGTTACGATAAAAATCCCCGCGTGGTTCCAAAAAATCACTTTTTTTGGGATACTTTAGAAAAATCCCTGTGATTTAAAGCCACATTTGAGGGCCGCCTTTTTAATAGTCAAAAAATGTATTTTCTACGCCAAAGAAATTGACAACAAAAAAAAGGTTTACGTAAAAATCGAGAATTTTAAGTAAAAAGTAAGTAAAAGTAATGATTTGTTTACAACTGACATTAATTTCATGATATTTATGTCAGATAGAAATTCTAGCTGTGTACACGGTCAAAAATATTGACTGATATAAATTTTTGATTGTTTACACTAGTCAAGAATTTTCATCTGACGTAAATATCATGCAATAAAAGTAAGTTCAAAACGTACCTTTAAAAATGTTTTTACCTTCCAAATCGTTAAAAATCCCCGTTTTTACTTTAAAAATCCCGTTTTACCTTGTCATCAAAAATCCCCGAAAAAGTCTCTGGCAACACTGTTCAATACCCGAACGCTGCAAGTTCTTGATACGCAAAACGAAAACCGTCGGCACCAGTGTCCTAATAGGGGAGTACGTTTGGATGTAAAGCAAAGAGAACAGGGGAAAAATTTGTGCATCGACAACATCGCATCAGGATCGCATCGTCTGTTTCAGTCGAACTTATGTGATTCAGTATATTCAGAAATACTCTCTTTTCCACTTGGGGAATTGCAAAGGGCGAATAAAGATTTTCCACACTCTTGTATATGTGTATAGCCAAAACTAACCAGAACATTAATATTATGCTTTTCAAGATTCTCTCACTGCCCATTTACACCTTTATTTATAGTCTAAGATTCAAATAGAAGGCGACTTGCACCCATATGTTTACCCAGTTTACCGAATAAAAATTATTTTTTTAATAAATATAGTACTTACACAAAGGTATTGCCACATGTTTGCCTAAAAATGTTAGGGGCTCACACCCTGTATAGTGCCAATTTTTTCAACACATTCTTAGGCTAGTTAATAAAATATGTATTTTTAAATAATACAGAAGGTACCAAATAATTGTAAATATTTTTCAAAATTTAGAATTTAAAAAATTTATAAAATTGGGAAGAAAAAAAAAAGGATACATTAATACTTTCATGTAAAGTAATAAAAAAATGCGATTATACAGGGTGTTTAAAAATTTTGAGGTTATTTTTTATTAGAAATATAGCCTTAACAATAATCTTTTAGGCAAGCCTGTGGCAAACCTTTGTTTTATAACTAGGTATACTTAATATAAAATAGTTCTTATCCACTAAACAGATGGGTGCAGGTCGCTTCCTATTTGGATCTTAGACTATTACAACCATACATATATGTTGACATTTCCGACTTTTTAAAAGGTTTGAAAGTGTCAAACTTTTGAATGTTACTTTCATCCTTTGGACCGTTGGTCGAAAGTAAAATATTCTACAAGTAACAGTAGCAACCGTCGCAAAAGTTTAAATAATTCATTCTGAAAGCAATCCCGCAAAGTGCGCAAAAAATGATAAAGTAAACAAACCTTTTCGAAAGCACATAGCCTCTGACAGAGCTTAAATACATATTTTTTAGATAAAAAAAACATTGCTGAAACACGTATCACGTACTTCGCAAACATCATCTTATTTCGTCTCTGTCCTGCCATAAAGGTGACCCGTACCGTTAGAATTATAAACTCTTCCGGTATATTATTTATTGCTGCAATAAATCATTGTTCACAAAAGGGGTTTGTTTACATTATGATACTTTACCTACTTGGCGGCATCCCTTTTAGAATGAATTAATCTGGTCCCAGCTTTACCTATACGCGCGATAAATTAATGTCTCTTGGCGTGATTAAAACACGTTTTGTTAGGTTGACACATTTTTGAATAAAAATGAAAAATAAAGAAATTTATAAGTATAATGGCTATAAATAAAATAGTAGGTATACAGAATCAGCTAAATAAATTCGTTTATAGGCAATGTCTGGAAAGGAGACATTCTAACGCGAATTCCGTTATGTAAACATTTCCGATGTGGGTGACTAATAAAATAATGCTTGTATTGTTCTTGCATTACGGTCCGATATACTTTGCCAATTAGCTGACACGATATACAGTGACCGGCAAAAGTTTACAACATCAGAAGAATTTCTTTATTAAGGGAAATTCTTTTTTTCTGGCGAATCCATTTTGATATATGTATGTCATGTGAACAGCGGTATAGCGGGAAATTTGAAAACACCAAGATGGCTTTACTATAAGTAAGGTTAGATCACAAAATATAAAAAAACCCTTTTCAAGAAAAAAGTGTTTATAATTTCAATCCGCACCGCAAATTTTTAAGCATGTATTTTGAAAAAAGTGCGGCAGTGAAAATGTACCATTTTATTTGCCAAACTAGCTTTATTTAACTAAACTTTATTTGTCTAAGAAAAAGTAAGTCATATTTTTTATTTTTTAGACAACTAGAGCAAATAATTGAAGAAATAGATTATGGCCCGTACACCTGATGTTGCAATGGTTTATTTCTAAAAATCTTCTTGGATTTTTATCAAACAAAAAACATTAAAATATTTACAAATGGTAACATTTATTGATCTCAATCATGTTCTTCTCATAACTGAAGACAAGTCTTCACGTTTTGTGCATAAACTTAATAAATAATAGTTTAAAAAACTAAAAAACACGCTTTTATATGCAACCGAACTAAAAATTAGAAAATAATTTTTCATTACAAAGAGTTTGTCACTTCAGAGTAAAAAGCGTGGGGTGCATTTTACTATTTTTCATAACTTTTCCCTCATAGATATTTGCAAATAGAATAATTATAACATTTAATATATTAAGCACCCCACGCTTTTATTCTGAAGTGACAAACTCTTTGTAATGAAAAATTATTTTCTAATTTTTAGTTCGGTTGCATATAAAAGTGTGTTTTTTTAGTTTTTTAAACTATTATTTATTTTTCATTTTTAGTTCGATATATCAATTAGTAGTTTATTCACTAAAAAATTCCTTCGCTATTTTGTCAAGAGTAGTATTAGGATACAGAGGATCTGTAAAGGAATTTATTTATCCTGGCAGTCCTAATCAGGATAACGGGATACTGTTTTCTGCAAAACACATAGTACAATACAAGCTAATAAAAGCGTGTTAAAAATAACGTTTTATTTTATTGATTTATTTTAATGTTATCTAAATATCCATTATCTGGTAACTTCAGCAAGTAAAATAAAAAAAATTTATATTTTTTACATTTTAAAAAATAATAACACTTTTTACTATATTTTATAAGCAAATTATCCTAACAAAAATAAAAATACTAGCTAGAAATTAAATGTACATGAAATGTTCTTTAATCTGCTTTTTTATTTGTCTCAAGAGCCGCCTACTAGAGCATGCATTTTTATTTCTAGCTTGTATTTTTATTTTTGTTAGGGAAATTTGCTTACGAGTTATGGTAAAAATTGTCAATATTTTTGTAAAATGTAAAAAATAGTAAATTTGTTTTTTACTTACTGAACCAATAAAGTAATAGATGTAGATAGCAATAAAATAAATAAATTAAATGAAAAATTTTTTTAGGTTTATGCACAAAATTAACACCGCAACCGTCAAACCAAAAAATCTGGCTTCGATACGTCGACGATACTTTTATAATCTGGAATGGAACAGACAGACAACTAGACTGTTTTCTCAACCACATTAACTCAGTAAATAACTCCATTAGATTTACTATAGATAAAGAGAAAAATGGATGTCTGCCTTTTCTGGATGTTCTCGTCAGTAGTCTCTATATAGGAAACCCACACATACGGGACAATATCTTAGTTTTCAATCAAACCATTCTGAAGCAACCAAACTGGGAATAATAAAAACACTATATAAACGCGCAACCACAATATGCAGCGACAAAGCAACCCTGGATACAGAACTAAGAAATATCAAAATGGACTTGCTTCAGAATGGTTATAGCTGAGAGATCTATAAATAGAATTATAAATAGTTGTAATGTGGAATCCACCAGTGCGACTACCTGAGCAAGATACTTTCTCTCTTTTAACAATTCCATATGTGAAAGGAACGTCCGAAAAAAAAATAGAAGAAAAGCAAAGAAATATGGAATTAAAACCGTCTTTAAATCTGGATCTACACTACAAAGTTTTTTGACAAAAACAAAACTCGATTTATCCATACAAGAAAAAGATTGTATCTACCAGGTACCACGCCAATTTGGGGTCGTACATTGGAGAAACACAGCGCCCTTTAAATGTAAGACTGGCGGAGCACAAACAACACACACACAGAGGGAGAAACATCGGAAATCAGGGATCGCTGGCCATGTTTGGTCTCAACAACACAATATTAAGTGGTCAGAAGCACGGGTTGTTCACAGGGAACCACATTGGAGAAAGCGCAAATTTAAGAAAGCCGTCTGTATTGAAAACAATAATTATGTTTTTAGCAATCCAAGTGTGGAAATACCACACATTTGGAAACCACTTATTAAAGCAGTACTAATGCCGCTTGACTGAACCCAACTTCATCACGGGTGAATGATCTTCCCCAGTGTGTATAAACTCAGTAGCTTTTTAGGAATTATGTTTAGTTTACACTTGAGAACGGACAGAATAGTATTGCCCGAAAACGTTGTGATGAATTAATATAAAGACAAAATAACAACCCGTGCTTCTGACCACTTGATATTGTGTTGTTGAGACCAAACATGGTCAGCGATCCCTGATTTTGATGTTTCTCCCCTCTGTGTGTGTTGTTTGTGCTTCGCCAGTCTTACATTTAAAGGGCGCTTTGTTTCTCCAATTTACGACCCCCACATTGGCATGGTACCTGGTAGATACAATCTTTCTCTTGTATGGATAAATCGGGTTTTGTTTTTGTCAAGAAACTTCGTAGTGTAGATCCAGATTTAAAGACGGTTTTCATATTTCTTTGCTATTCTTCTTATTTTTTCGGACGTTCCTTTCACATATGGAAGGTGGTCGCACTGATGGTTCCACATTACAACTATTTATAATTTTATTTATAGATCTCTCAGCATAACCATTCTAAAGCAAGTCCATTTTGATATTTCTTAGTTCTGTATCCAGGGTTGCTTTGTCGCTGCATATTGTGGTTGTGCGTTTATATAGCGTTTTTATTATTCCCAGTTTGGTTGCTTCAGAATGGTTTGATTGAAAACTAAGATATTGTCCCGTGTGTGTGGGTTTCCTATATACAGATGTGTTAATTGTTCCATTAGACCTACTGACGAGAACATTCAGAAAAGGCAGACATTCATTTTTCTCTTTCTCTATAGTAAATCTAATTTACTAAGTTAATGTGGTTGAGAAAACAGTCTAGTTGTCTGTCTGTTCCATTCCAGATTATAAAAGTATCGTCGACGTATCGAAGCCAGATTTTTGGTTTGACGGTTGCGGTGTTAATAGCATGAGTTTCAAACCACTCCATGTAAATGTTCGCTATCACTGGAGAGAGTGGGCATCCCATAGGAAGGGTATCGTCCTGGGCATAAAAACACACTAACTCAGTAAATAACTCCATTAGATTTACTATAGAGAAAGAGAAAAATGGATGTCTGCCTTTTCTGGATGTTCTCGTCAGTAGGTCTAATGGAACAATTAACACATCTGTATATAGGAAACCCACACACACGGGACAATATCATTCTGAAGCAACCAAACTGGGAATAATAAAAAACGCTATATAAACGCGCAACCACAATATGCAGCGACAAAGCAACCCTGGATACAGAACTAAGAAATATCAAAATGGACTTGCTTCAAAATGGTTATGCTGAGAGATCTATAAATATAATTATAAATAGTTGTAATGTAGAACCACCAGTGCGACCACCTGAGCAAGAGACTTTCTCTCTTTTAACAATTCCATATGTGAAAGGAACGTCCGAAAAAATTAGAAGAATAGCAAAGAAATATGGAATAAAAACCGTCTTTAAATCTGGTTCTACACTACGAAGTTTCTTGACAAAAACAAAACCCGATTTATCCATACAAGAGAAAGATTGTATCTACCAGGTACCATGCCAATGTGGGGGTCGTACATTGGAGAAACAAAGCGCTCTTTAAATGTAAGACTGGCGGAGCACAAACAACACACACAGAGAGGGGAGAACCATCGAAATCAGGGATCGCTGACCATGTTTGGTCTCAACAACACAATATCAAGTGGTCAGAAGCACGGGTTGTTCACAGGGAACCACGCTGGAGAAAGCGCAAATTTAAGGAAGCCGTCTTTATTGAAAACAATAATGATGTTTTTAGCAATCCAAGTGTGGACATACCACACATTTGGAAACCACTATTAACACGTACTAATGCCGGCGCCTTAGGTGAGCAACCCCACGCTTGACCGAACCCAACTCCATCACGGGTGAATGATCTTCTCCAATGTATATAAACTCAGTAGCTTTAGGAATTAGGTTTAGTTTACACTTGAGAACGGACAGAGATAGTACTGCCCGAAACGTTGTGTGAATAAATTAATAAAGACAATGGAAGTCCGAAATTCTTCTTTTACTACTGAATCATTGTCTTCCACATTCAGACATACTGTCCTAGATTGTACTTCCTTTGTCGAATTGTACCGGCCACCTTGCCTCCCTGTCCATGTCCTTGATGGTGCGTTCCATTGGCCATTTGTCCCGTACTTCTTCTCCACATACCATTGTCTGTCTTTCACTCCCATTTTCTTTTCCTACATCAGGTTACTGCAGCCTCATGCCAATTTCCCCATATCCTGAGCTTTCTCAGGGCCGCTAGATAGTCTTGTACCCCACCATTTAAGACCATTACTTTAGGGCTCCTTACCATAATAGAGCTGTGGCTTCCAGTGCTAATGCAGCCTCATGTTGCTTCTAAACACCGTCTTTACGACGTAACACAACAACTTCAATGCAAATAACTATTTTTCCATATTCTTTTCTCTCGGGTGGTAACATTGAAATATTAGTATATTTATATCACTGGTCCATTTCATTTTCGTACGTTCGTGGAATTAGCGTACTCTCTTCGTCAAGTCATCGCTTGCGGCAGGCATGCGCTGTTGTAGCTTGGTGTGATGTATACCGGCTGTCTGTCGTCTGGTACCGTAGTGTAACAGAAAGGTAGACAGAATGAAAATCGCAATAATGATTAGAATCATTTAAACGGACTGTAAACGAATCAGACCCTCTTCGGCTATACTATCAGGATGTTAGGGGCCTGCGCACTAAATTAAAGATGTTAACTACTTCAGTAGAAATTGACAAGTTTAATGTGATAATTTTAACTGAAACTTGGCTTCATGAAAAAATTTATGATGCAGAACTAGGCCTTGATGGTTTTACCATCTACCGATATGACAGATCCATAAACACTAGTTCTAGTGACGAGAAGGTGGTGTAATGATCGCAGTGGATCATCTTTCGTTTCTAGAGAAATTGTAAGCTGTATTGAAAGTATTGAACATGTGTTTGCTTTAATTACTACAGGAAAAACAAAGACATTGTTTGGTGCAGTATATACACAATCTCCTGTGGAGGTGTATGAGTCTTATGTTGCATCGGTGAAGGGTCTTCTTGAGAACTTTTAATGTGATATTATTGTGTTGTGTGGAGATTTTAAACTACCAAATATTCCGTGAATGAGTGATGAATTTGGATCTCAAGCAGTAGGTAGTCTATCTTTATCTCAACAGGCCGGAGTTTTATCTGGTCTCGTTGCTTTCTACAATTTGAAACATATCAATACAATATCAACCCCAAAAATTGAAATGGCTGATGAACCTGTGTTGCCTTGTGATAGATTTCATCCAGCTCTATTAATTGAGCTGAATATCATTGGTTCAATGATCAATACTATTGATTATGGTTATGAATATTTTGATTTTAAGTCAGCTGATTATAGAGCAATCAATAATTTTTTGGGATCAGTGGTTTGGGATAGACTGCTCAATGTAGAGGACATTAACGTGGTTTTGAAGATTTTTACAGTGTTATTTCCCATTGACTTGAACAGTTTGTACCTAAAGTTAGATCTGTAAAACCTAGGTTTCCTTGCTGGTACTCAAAGAATTTATTTTTGACAAAAAGTCGCACATAAGAATTTTAAAATTTCTAATAATTTTAAATATTACCATCCATTTTTAAGTAATCCATAAAGGACTCGATAAAGAATGATAATAAAGTATTTTGGAAATTTGTACATAAAAAAAACAAAATTTTGAGATATAGTTTGTCCAACGTACCATTTTTCGGGTGGAAATACGTATTTTTGCAGAGAAACGTCAATCAGTAAATTTAGGTTGGCTGCCCTGAAGTTCAGGACCGTACTGAAGAGAGTTATAAAAATTTTAATATCTTTAATAAATGCTTAGATTCCAGTGACTAAATTTAGTTGTATTTTTTTTGGTGTGCTTATATTTATGTAAACTTTGTTTAATTAGACTATTTTATTAATAACATTTCCGTTAAACCACAAAATAAAAAGCTCAGTTCTTACATTTTTTTATTATAATTAACATCAGAATAAGGCTATAAAGTGTAGATTAATAGTTATTTAGGTACTTTTTTACTTATCGAGCATATCATCGATTTTATTTAAATTTTGTATAGGGTTTTTACGGCGCTGATTGCAAATATATAACGTTTTTTTGAAAACTATTTGTTTGCGGCCTAATACCGTTATTTGCTTTTTTCTATTTATATTTTTAGCAAAACTGTTATTAAAAAAAGAAGTTTACTTTGAATAATACCACGAAGGTGGTACACGTTTTTAGTTATTTTCAGTATAATATCCTAATATCATACTTTAAAGTAAAGGATGGTTCTTTTATATTTCTCATTTTTATGCAATTTTACTAATTTTTAAAATAAGTGTGGATATATTTACATTTAATTCATCTGACCTAACTTCTTTATCTGGATCCTATATATTCAAATAATAAAATAAATAAAACAAAGCAGTTATAATCATGTATTTATTTAGAGTTTAGAGTATCATTACACAATAAGAGGCTTATATGCTATAAAATAAATGTATCGAAGTGTTGAAGGTTATACAGATTCAGCTAAATAAAATAACACATAGGCAATGTGAGGAAGAGACAATCTAACGTAAAAACCGACATGACTAATCGTACATCCATACTTTTAACTATTTCCTATACAGAATACCTACGTTTTAAGCCTTAGATATCACGATGCATATGCACGTGAAAATGTAGGTTCAGAAATAACAGTGGTGCATTTTTATTACTTTTTATAATAAAAGCAAACGAGTGAAATACATATATCATGAACTTTTTAGATATGAAAAGCCAATATTTAAATGGCACGTGCTTTTTAATATTAAAATAAATGTCTTTCCTTAAGTAGTCGGAGATACTGAATAATGGTTATAAGATATTTAAGGATGTTTTGGATGGGGTAAATTTTAATATAATGAACTAATGTGTGTACATTAAGATTTGTAGGCTGTAATCTAGATTAGCTCCTATGGAAAGAATATAAGGAGAGTAAAAAAGACTGAGGAATAAAATTAAGTTAGCAAAACGTACCTGCTGGAAAACATTCTGTGATAATGTAGATAGTGATATATGGGGTAATGGATATAGGATCGCTATGAAGGGAAGGCTTGGTTTTCCTCCTAGAGTACATCTTACCATGGAAGCCATGGAGGAGGTGAGCCACCACCGATCTCCTAGCCATGATAATGTGAATTTGACTGTGAAAATAATTTTAACTTTACAAATTTTTCTAACAAACTTAAAGACAACAAGGCTCCAGGTCCTGGAAATATATCACCAGAAATAATCATAAAGTGGCATTGGCAAAGCCAAGCTATGTACTGTCAGTATATAATGCTCTAGGCAATTCAGCTAACTTTCCAAAGAAATGGAAAAGAGCAAACCTTGTTTTGCTAAAAAGGCGACAAACCTCTGGACAATCCGTCATCGTACAGACAAATATGCTTACTGGATGTAGAGGGTAAGCTGTACGAACAGCTTATTCTACTGCGACTAAACAATGAACTAGAAAGAACTGGCGGACTATCAAATAGGCAATACGGTTTCAGGAAAGAGAGGCAGACAGTAAATGCAATTAACAAAGTCCTTCGAATTGCCGAGGAGGCTGCAGCCTACACACCAGGTCATCGAAGATTGTGCGCAATGATAACACTAGATGTCAAGAACGCATTTAATAGTGCATCGTGGCAGCATATTCTGGAAGAACTTAGAAGAAGAGGGATTGATAAAAGTCTAATTAGTCTAATAGCATCTTACTTGTCGAAAAGGAAAGTTATTCTGGAGTCAGATGGAAGTCACAAATATATTAAAATTAACAGTGGAGTTCCACAAGAATCAATACTGGGCCTAACTCTGTGGAATATCTTGTCCGACGGAGTACTTCGGTTGGAAATGGTGGTAACTGCAAAGAGCGAAGAGCTACTGATGAGTTCAGCTAATACGGGCTTGCAACGTGTTTTAAACTGGATGGAAACAAAACAATTCCATCAACACACCATCAAGAACCCCAAACAATCTAATAACAAACCCTGGTTTTCCAAATCTTGTGATAAAGCTAGGATTTTAAAAGTTCAGGCTCACAAGAAGTTTCTACAGGATCCTAGTCCAGAAAACCGACAGGCCAGCATTGAAGCAAGAAACTACTACAATCAAACAATTTCTGAAGCCAAAGACTCCTTCGACAATCGTATTAAAAACAAAGTTCTTTCTTGCTCAAATGGCAGCAAATCTTTCTGGTCCTTTGCGAAAAACATAAGTAGGAATTTTTGTACCAGTTCTTTTCCGCCACTAGCTTTGGAAGATGAAATTGTTTCTACCGCTAAAGGAAAGGCAGAATTATTTGCCAAACAATTTGCTGCCAATTCAACCCTTGACCCTCCCGTAAATCATCCAATTCCAGCGGTTACCCCAGTTCCTCATAAAATGCCCGATATTATTTTTAAGGTAAAACACATTAAGCGTATCCTTTCTTCCCTTAACACCAAGAAATTGTCTGGGCTGGATGGCATACCAGCAATCGTTTTAAAAAAATGTGCTCCAGAACTTGCACCAATCTTAACTCGGCTCTTTCGAATTTCTTACGACACAGGTATCTTTCCGGAAAGCTGGAAAGCTGCACGTGTTCAACCTATTCCCAAGAAAGGATCTAAATCTCTTCCATCTAACTATAGACCAATTTCAATTCTCTCAGTTCTTTGTAAAGTAATGGAAAAACTAATTAATTCACAAATTCTTGAGTACTTAGAAAAACACAAAATTTTGCATGACAGGCAGTACGGATTTCGCCACAAAAGATCTACAGCAGATCTTCTTTCCTTCGTATCTCACTGCTGGAATAAGTCTCTTGAGTTTTTAGGTGAGTCCCAGATCGTTGCTCTTGATATATCCAAAGCTTTTGACCAGGTCTGGCATGCCGCACTTCTTAATAAACTTCCCTCCTACGGTCTTTCAACTAAACTCTGTACTTGGCTCTCTAGTTATCTATCTGATCGTCGTATATCAGTTATTGTGGACGGCCATTCTTCATGCTTTCACCAAGTAAATGCTGGAGTCCCTCAGGGCTCAGTTCTGGCACCAACATTGTTTCTTCTTCACATCAACGACCTTCTCTCGTCCACAACTAATTCCATTCATAGTTTCGCCGACGATAGTACCCTTCACTCCAGTTTTCAGGTTCCTAAACCCATTACTAAACCTGACTTGGAAAACAAACGCAGAGCGATGCAGATATCTCTTTCGCAGGATCTTAATTTAATATTGGATTGGGGCGCTAAAAATCTCGTCCATTTTAATGCATCCAAAACACAATCATGTTCCTTGTCGCGAAAAGAGTCATCAAATACTCATCCTCTACTTATGAGCGGCCACGTTTTACAGAGCAAAGACACCTTTAATCTTGTGGGCGTCACATTTGAAAGTAACCTTAACTGGCATAAACACATTGTATCTATAGCTGCGGCAGCTTCAAAAAGCTTGGATTTCTCTTTCGAGCCAAAAGTATTTTTCCCCTTCTAATTTATACACTTTGTATGTGTCCCAAATCCGACCTCCCTTGGAATATTGTTCTCATATCTGGGGCATGGCGTCCCCCACAACCCTAAGCGTTCTTGATTCTATTCAAAGAAGAGCTATTCGTCTCATTAATGATCCTTCACTTACAGAAAGGCTTTCCTCTCTTGCACATCGTCGGGCTGTGGGGGATTTATCGCTTTTTTATAGGTACTTCCATGGCTTCTGCTCTGAAGAATTGTCCAGTATAGTTCCTCCACTTACGGTTCCCAACACAGAAACTCGTGGTTCCGCGCGTATGCATTCCTATACGGTCCAACTGAACGGGCCCCGAACTTCCCACTTTGTTCATTCTTTTATCCCTAGAGTTTCTAGGTTGTGGAACCTGCTGCCCGCGGAGGTCTTTCCTTCCCCCAAATCTTCAAGTATTTAAGTCAACGAACTCCCTCTTACCTCGCTTAAGACACCCACGGTACGTTAGTATTTAGGCTTTTAGCCTTCGTGGTTTGTCCAAAGATAAAAAAAAAATTAAAGTTGGCCCCAGAGAAGACATAGGCTGTGTTGTTGACGAACAAGAGAAAGATCGGACAAATAACCTTTAATGTAGAAGGCACGACAGTTGGTCTTAGCAAGGCAGTAAAGTATCTTGGAGTGTGGTTAGACACGAAACTAACCTTTGCTGAACATATAGGTAAAATATTCCTTAAAGCTAAAAACGGTAAGAGCCCTCTCATGTCTTATGCCTAATGTAGGCGGACCCAGATCATCAAAAAGACGGATCCTCTGTAGCGTGGCCCATTCTCAGATTCTGTACGGAGCACCATGCTGGTACAAGGCAGCGGAGAATAAAAAATTAATGCAGAAACTTGCTAGAATACTTTATTATATATGTCTATTAAAATATGCTGTGCCTACAGAACCATATCGACGCAAGGAGTAGGAGTAATTGCTGGAGTGCCTCCGATAGAGCTACAAATCAACCAACGCAGAGAAAGGTATTTGGGTGAGATTGAAGAAGTTAACAAGGTCAACCTTTTAAACAGGTGGCAAGCTAAATGGGACTTCGAAACACACGGAAGGTGGACTTATCGGCTTATACCTAATATCCCAAGATGGCTTAACAGGCCTTACGGGGAAGTGGACTACTTCCTTTCACAAGCACTATCAGGTCACAGCTGTTTTAGAAAATATCTATATGACCGGAGGAGATCGAACACAAGTAACTGTCTTTATTGTTGTCAAGAAGATGACGCCGAACATACTCTCTTTGTGTGCCACAGGTGGGAAGAAGCAACAGCAGCGTATACACGTCGAACTGGGATTCCATTTAATATAAATAACATGATGGAAAGTCTTGTCGAAAGTGAAGAAACGTGGAACTATGCGTACAACATTGTAAAGTCTATCATTAGTACAAAAGAAAAAGAAAGTCGAGCCCAATAAATAAAGAGATACACAAGAAGATAAGATAACCAGACCAGCTTCATCCATTGAAGTAATGCGAAAGCGGTTTCCAGTGGTTGAAGAGCAGCACCAAGAGGAGGGGAAGTTTTTAGCCGGTAGAAATCCGGCACGCCTGACGACCAAACGATCATCTTCCGGTCCAGGTGTCTTTCGAAGATTTTTTACCTACCTCGAAAAAAAAATAACTAGTAAGTAAACTACTCTAATAAATTATTATCATCGTCATCTGTATCGACCTCGATAATTAAAGGCTGTATAGAAGAAATAACTAATCTTTCTTTCTCCCATACAGTCTTCATTATTTTTGTAACGTGCCCCACATAGTTTTTTCAATTTTCTGGATTAACTTGGCTAAGTGCCATTTCCCATTTCTTTAGGACATCATTTGTCTGAATAATTAATTTGTTATAGACACGCTTTGTTTGACTCCATACCATTTCGAAGGAATTTAATTCGCAATGATATGGAGGCAAGCCACAACACTAATGCCCAGCCTCATGAATTAAAGCATCGACTACATACGATTTTGGGGGTTTAGGTATGCTTTGAATTAAGCACCACAAAACCTTTTTGTAGCCGACTTATCAAATAAAATATTGTGGCCTTTTAACAACTTTATCATGTTTTCTTTCTTACAGCCACAATTTGACCAATTATCTAATAGTCTACTATGGTAACTGGCATTATCTAAAATAATAATAGAAGGCCTTTTTAAATTTGAAAGTAGATCTTTAATCCACTTCTCCAAACTTTCGGCATTCATCTCTCCATGGTAATCTCCAGCTTTCGATTTTGATTTAAAAAATTCAACTTGCACCATTAACAAATCCTTCTTTGTAACCTGCATGCAGAATAATGTAGAAATTTAAATAGTAATTAATTTAAATATACTTAATGTTTCAGCAAGTGGTATCTAAAATTAACAGTATGAATATAAAAGGGTTGTAAATGTGATATTTGTATTATCTTATGCATTTTAAAAAATAGACTTTATACTTTTTTTTTGTGGTCAAGTACAACTTTTGTACGTTTAGTACATAAATAATGACAAAAATGTTTTAGCTTTTTAATGAAGTATATTTTCTAAAGTTTAATTTGCACTTTAAGTAAGTCTACAGCTAAAGTAATTACCGAGACCCTTTACCAGATGTTTTTCTGACAGATCTTATATCATCATCCTGCCAAGACTTGCGGAAATCACCGTTCAAAAAATCCAGGTTTCATAGAGAAATATACATAATTTTTTATTGTCACCCAATTCTTCGTTCTCCATAAAACCTTTCAAAAATGCCCTTCTCATGCTTTGTACATTTGGCTTTTTCATCAGGCCGTAGGCAACTACGTGCGTACATCAGTAGCTGGCTTATTTCTTTTTCTTTTAGGGGCCTTAGTACTATCCTCGCAAGGCCCATCCTTATATTTTTTAACGTTCAACAAACTTACATCAGTTGCCGTAGAAGTTATCTAAAATAAATTGTACATATTAGAAATATTGCCTATGTAAAATGTATATCAGAGTTGGGTCAAATACTGAAATCCTGAATTCAAATAAGAATCTTAAATACCATATTTTAAAAAGGTATTCAAATACTCAGGATTTGAATACAAAAAAAAAAAGGATTAGAAAACTGCTGTATTTAAATAGCAGGATTCAGGATTTATAAACAATGACCAGAAAAGTCCTCCATGTCGCTTTCTTAATTATAAAAACTGGATTTAAATACAAGTCCCGTATGTTAACAATTCCTATATGTACTTTGTAGGTCTATGGAAATATATTGTTTAAATTTGAATTTGAAGTATTTAAATACTATGTTTATAAAAAGGTATTTATAATCCAAAATCACAAAAAAGTATTCAGTCAAAAACGAAACACAACACATGTATTTGAATACGAGCCAAATGTATTCTGAATAGGATTCAGAATAGGGAGTATTCGAATACTACCTAACTATGATGTATATACATGTCGCAGGCAAATGGTTATTTTTAGGCAAATGGCTTCTGCCTAGGCAAATGCCTTTTGCCTGGAAAATGACTTCATGAAATAATTTTTATTTAAGACCGCGGTCAAATTGTCAAAAATTGCACATATAAAACCGTTACATATTCGAGTTATTTTTGAAAATCTACTTTGAATAGAGGGCGCTACAAATACTATAATTGAAATTTATTTAAACGTTGAAATTTCTTAAAACGATTTCTTTTTTTACCAGTACCTTTTCTATTTGCTGATAGATGGCGCGAAACTGAGTGAATTTAATCCTTTATTTTGTAGAGCCCATAAACGATTTTGATACTCAGGGAGCAAAATAGATAATAATTAATTATAATGGCTCATATGAATAATGAAGCTTTTAAAAAGAGACGAAGTTAAAGCCAAAACATTTGCTACACTTTATTCATACGACTGAATGTGTTTTTTCTTTTAGCATAAAAAGCATTAATTTAATTAAAATTTATAAGCCATAGTGTCAAAAGGACAAACAAAATGTTTTTTTGCTAAACAAATCCTGATTGGTGGTTATAGTTCCCAGTCCTTTTAAAACTTCGTGAGTGGATTTATTTTGGCGTAACGTCCAAGTTCTTTATTTTGAAAATTCTCAGCAATGGGACATTTGTCAATTTAGCGATGTATTAATTCAAAAAAAAACTTTGTTTTTACTAAACGTAAAATATATTGAGGGTTTAAGGAAGACTTACAGCCTCAAACTGTGAAATCCATGCTCGGGTGTGTAGTTTATATAAAAATAATCGGCCAATTTTAACACAGTTGCTAAATAAATAATATCTAGTAAAATTTTATGGTTATACTGGGCTGCAAAAATCAAGAGTCCTTTACCCTGACCCACGCGCTAAACATATTTTTGGAATTTTCGAAAAAATAGTTGTAGGTCGGGCAAAAATAAATCCACTTCCGATGTTTTAAAAGCTTAATTTTTGTTTTAAAATTTAAAGCCGGGACTGAGGGCTAGGTACATTTTTCGCTAAGAAAAATCGGAAAACCCGGTAAAATTGACAAATTTCTTAAAAAGAATGGCAACTTAGATACTATTTAAGTTAGCAAGCTAATAATTTTACCATGTAGGTATGTATATATATAAGCCCAAGGCGGATGCTCTTAAAATCGCAGTTTAAATATTTTGCAGTGATATTTTGGACGATTCAGCGTATATTAACTGTAATTGTCCGATTTGAATGCAGGAAACCGATTAAAATAAACTTCTTATTTTATTGTACAACATGTACACATGGGTGCAGCCGGATAGATGCAAGCGGGAGGGGGCAGTTGTCCACCTCTACTTTTTTAAATCTAATAAACATAAAAAAATAAACATTAAAGACTCTGTCCCGACTGTTAGACTGGTTGACATCGGTCGTTTTCGCCGATAATCGGCAGCGTCATGTTTACATTTTTGGTTATTTATGGGCCATTTTACATTAAATTTTATTTTTGTTGTCGTTAATGTCTTTTGTAAACAGCAAAGAGCCAATCTACCTAAATTATATTTTATAAAATACATTTTTAAAAATGACAACAACAATATTCATAACCTAAAAAACCGTAAGGAGATACTTTAAATTAAGGAACTATAAATTGACTTGTCATTACTGCTTACTTCTTACGTCTTAAAGCTTAAGTCTTAAGTCTTACGTTACTGAAACTATAAATCAGGCTTTAAAATGTGGCTACTTTAAGCAGGCTGTCCATGAGAGCGGTTTTTCGCTCGCGGATGATGATTCGCGTGGTGGTTTGCGGGAAAAGCATTTACACTAGGTATCCAATTACAACGCTGAGTTGTCATCCGCGAACGCTTTCTCTCATGGACAATATATCCATGAAAAGCAGTTTCCACTCGTACGGATAATAATTCAGCGTTGTGATTGGCGGGGAAAAGCATTTTAAATTTGCACTTACCAAGCCACAGCGCTGAATTTATCATCCGCGAGCGCAAAACTCGCTCTCGTGGACAGCCGGCTTTAATCTGTGGAATTGTATGATGTTTTTTTTTTTCGACAGAGAATGTGACTTTTTTAAAATCGAATTTATCGTACCCAACTTATAAAGGTAATTTTCTAGAAACCGGTGGCAACTTTTTGGGGCGCTGATCACGAATCTGAAAGAATTATTTGGCGGAAACGTTTCGTTCTCGAGGTCTCCATCATCAAAGTTGGTATTTGAACTAACCTGTATTTTACCATATTACCCTCTTCTTTTTGCACAAAATTCACGATGATTCTTGGGTTTAAAAGCTAAAGTGGCACACAATATTTGATTTTCACCTTTTAAAACCCACGTTTTTTACGTATTTTACATTATTGTTGCGTCTCAAAGAGCATACCTATACTTTGAAGTGTTCAGTCCCAGAGTGCCACATGAAGTCCTCATGTGTATGTATGGTGGCCGCATTATCAAGAAAAGCCACGCAATTTAGTGCAAAAATAGTGCCAAAAACGTAGAAAAACGAAGGGTTTTAAAAGGTAAAATCAAATATTGTGTGACACTTACTGGCTTTAAATCAAGAGTTGATGTGCAGAAGAAGGGGGAATATAGTACAAGCAAGCAGGAGATCAAGTGCGACTTTGACGAATATCTCGAGAACGACGTCTCCGCCAAGTAATTCTTTCGAGATTCGTAATCCAGCGCCCCAAAAAACCCCGTATGCCAAATTTCGTCAAAATCGGAGTTGCCGCCGGTTTCTGAGAAGTACCCTTATAAGTATTATAAATAAACACATTTTGGCAAAATGATGTTTTGTGATCCCCTAAAATGTAAACCACTCAATTTAAAAACACGAATATGAATTACTTAATCAAAATGGCAACACTGCATAGGTTGCTTGAAACAAAATTCCAACAATTTTTGTTGTCGGCAAAGTCAGAAAGAAGTATTTTTAGAAAAGCCATCTATCAAAATATTTTATTTAGGTACCTATATCTGCAGTGGGATTCTTAACTTCTCGATACGAGACGACTCGTTCGATATCGAGTTCTCGGTATCCCTTTCGAAACCTATCGAATACGTAATTCTCATATCCATCGAGTCGTAGTCCGTAGTACAGCGTAAAATTGGGAAAGTTATGTTGGCAACTACAATTTTTGACATATTTAACTGTACAATTGGCAATATTGGCAAGTTTTCCTGTTGACCTCTTTGACCTTTTCATTTTTGTGCTTTTAGTATTTTTATATTTTCATCTATTTTATGAGTATTTTATTTTATTCTTGTCTATTCTCTTTGCTTACGAAATATTTATGCGTCGCAATTTCATTTGACAATTAATTTTCAACCAATCAAATTGCTTCTTTGTAGTATACGTCACCTCTCGGTCGGTACCGAGTACTCGACATCGACTCGAAACCTATCGAAAATGCGATTCTCAATTTATATCGACTCGTAGTCCGTAGTAAAGAGTAAATTTGCACAGGACCGTACGCAGAGAGTGGAAAAAATAAAGACTCCAGGGCGCATTCAGATTAGACAACCTAGTGGAATCAATGACCTTTTATCCTTTACAGGAGACGAAGCATTACGCGTTATTTCAATGCTAAAAATCCGTTTGTTTTTGTTGCAATGATTAAAATACAAAACATGAAAACACAAACGTGTGTGACAAAGAAAACAAATCAAAATTGTTTACAAATACCTTTGTGTTGGTAGCAGCTTTGCAAACAATATGATGACGTATTATATTTTTATTGCCAGAGGCGTGCCATTCCGAAGTACTAAAAAAATAAATACAAATAAATATAACATTTAAAATACGCATTTTTAGATAAACTCACAAAAACCTTCCTAAATAAGATTTGGGTTTGCATAATTTTACCTTTAATAACGAGGATATGGTAAATATAAATGTATTTGTAGAACAAAAACGATTGGTCAGAATAATTAAAGATTGAAGTATAAAGCTTGGGATCACCGATGAAAGTTTTTCATGAAATCTTTGTGTCGTGCGTCAAAAAATTTTATGTTTCCCTGGAAAAACACTGATTATTTTTACAGGGAAATTTTTAACTTATTACACAAAACGCTCATAAAAAACTTTCAACATATGGATCCCAAGCCAAAGAAAACTTTGTCGTTTTTATTAAGAATGTGGGGTTATTGATTATATATAGACATTTATAAGTGTCTCATGTATTTTTGTATATACATTTTAGAGAACAGACAAAAAACTGCTTAATACTAATAATTTGGTAAAAGGAGGGGTTATTTTTTTAATAATATTATCCTATTAAAAGCCAATGATTTCTAAACTGTATTTCGCAAGTAAATATAGTTTATTATTTAAAAGGTTATAGGGTGTTAAAAACACGAATATAATTAATAATTATAATGTTACTTACGAGGTACTGCGGTGTAGCCCTCGATATGTAACTTGGACAAAGTTTAGAAATCGGAAATCTATACTAATAAGATGTAAAGTTTGTACCTTTTTTTGTATTTGTTTGTCTGTTGTCGCTAATCTTCGGAAATACTGAACCGATCATACAAATTCTTTCACAATCAGAAATCTACACTATTCAGGAGTGTTATAGGCTATATTTTATTATAATTAAACAAAAGTTCAGATATTAACGCCCAACGAAGTGGGCACGGGTCGGCTATCTTGGAAATGTTGTAATATTAAAAACTGGAAAGTAGAGTACTAATGTTTTAAATTGGATAGTCGAAATATTAAAAGAAAAGGTTTTCTACGGGAAATACGATTGGCGACAATACATTACGCTAGTTAGCATACAAAATAATATGTATTTTATACTTTTTAGAAGACTGGATGTTTTACCAACCCTTACGTTCGGTTGCGCATTCGCCATTTTACACATACTTTACTGTTAAACGAACTGACTGGCCATGATGAATCCGATTGGCACTAACTAGTTCGTGAATATTTTTTAATTATTATTACTGGACACAAATTTTCTTTACTTTTATTACATTTATTAGGAAATTTCTTTGAAATTTGTTGTTTATACTCACCTAATTTTTCATTTTAGTTTTTGAGTAATATTTCTGATGAATTTTGTTTTTGACTAAATTTAAGCATATACCAAAAACCACATTATTTTGAGTAAAATAAAGTTAACAAACGAAAGATCTCTCTTTTAATATTCCTATAATTTCTTTGTTTAGTTGGTAGCTTCATTATTTAAATATTTTTTGTTTAATTTTAAAAGCTCAGGATTTGAGGTGGGAAAAGCATAATTTATTTAAATTTGAGAAAAAAAATATACACAAAAACTAAAATAAATACGGTGGAACTAAATGTAAGTCAGTAACAACTTAAATAAGTAAGGAATAACACCGAAAATGAGAAAAGGAAAGGAATTAGAAAACATCTTTTATTGACAATTTTTTATATATTGCAGAAAGTAAAATACCTAAAACAATATGTTTAAAAAGAAATAAAAGTAAAATATTACAATGATTATTTATTAGTTAACTAAAGGGTGTATCAATAAGAACGTCAGAACTTTAAAATGACACAAAGTAAGTACAAGTAAAGTGTAAATAGTTTTTATTTTATTGAAAAAATAAGTTTTTGACATAAGGTTTTGAAAATAAAAATATTTATTTAAACTTTTTTAGTTAAATGAATTCTCAATAATATCAATCATATGAGAAATGAACACATTTTAACAATGTTTTCCCTTAAAAGTGTGAATGTGGATGAGAATTTTTTTTTTTTGCTTTTGAACTTTTTATTTGAGGTAAGAATGAAATACAACTTTTGCTTATTCTGAAAGTTTTGTTTTGATTACGAAATAGAATGTGAAGTTGTGTCTTCAAAAATGTTTGTCACTTAGCAACGGCACCCATATGAAAACTTAAAACCCGCCGCTCTCCTGATTGCTACAGTAACATTTTAAAGTTCTGACGCTTTATTGATAAACCCTTTAGGGTGCGTTCCACTAGCGCTCACAACGCTCAAAATGCTCTTTTACTGTCGACTGAAGAATCATTTTGAGCGTTTAGAGCGCTTAGTAGAATGCACCCTTAGTTATAACAAATACTCAAAAATGTCAAAAAACATGTGGATACGTGTATAATTGACAGACAATCAGAAATTATTTTAAAATTGAATCATCCTTTCAAAATACAGCTGTAAAAATGTATTTTTATATTGATATGCTATTCTTCTTAAATTTCGTTTTTACTGAAAGTGGCTACTAATTTTGTAAGTTTAAATACCTAAAAACTTCTAACCAAACAATTCTATGCAAAATATTAGGTTATAGCACAGCCCTCTAAAAAAAACTAGAATAACTGCTGGTTTCATCAACAAATCGCTAGCTGGTCCAGAAATTGATGCCTGAAAAAAATCTTATTTAAAATATTATAGTGGTTTAATCTTATTAGCAAGAGCAAGTAGTTTTTAAATATTGACTAACAAAGGTGACCAAAAATTAGGTAAAAAAACTGCCTATTTTGAGATAATGCTGAAACTTGGGATGTGTAGGGATTGAAAAATTAAAAAAATATTGTAAAATGGTGTATACCGTTAATAAATAAAATAAATAAATGTAACTAAATCACGGCTTAGTGTTTAAGCATAGCAACGAAAGAAACTATGTTTTACGGATCCTATGATGAGTTTTATGAAGTTTGTTTTTGCATATACTTCTCAACTATTAATAATTCGGGCATTCTACTAATTGAAGTACACAAAAATAATAACTATCAGAGTTAATGATCAGAAAATTAATAGGCAATTTTTAAATTTAAATTTCTTTCTAGATTGTAAAAAAGAACATCTACATGCAAATCGTTGCAGTTTGTAATATAATATACATCCACTTAATGACTTTTTGTTTAGTATGACTTTTGGTCACATTAGAAAAAATAATATTGCACAGTACGTTTCCCAGGTTTTGAATGACAAAGAGAAATATTTTCCTGCCTTAGTTTTTGCCTAAGTATGTCCCCTTGGTCGTCAAATCAAATATTAAAATGCAGTATATATAATATAAATAAATATACCTGTATTTTTTATTATTTTTAATGTTCCAATAAATTTATTTTTATATATATATTTTTTTTAATTTTGATACCTCTGACATGCATAAGGGTTAATTAAATAAATAAGTATTAAGGCATAATAATATTTTTCCCATTTATTTTTTTTTATTTTCATATTATTCTGGAAGGTAGCAACGTCAGGAAAACCAGAATTTTAGGTTGGCTGATTTTTGATATGTTGTTCTCCCTCCTCTTTCGGGTAGATCCTCGGCTGTCTGGCTGGGGGTAGCGGCTGCGTTGGCGCCCAGCTGTGACCTTGACATTTAGAGCTGCCATAGATATGTCAAAAAATGCGGACCTTGGTCATATATTAACGTTCCAGGTTTGATCAAAACATACTAAATGGTTCAGAAGTTAGAAGGGGGCGACTGTATAATTAGCAATGATAAAAGTTTCAGGCAATAAAAAAAATATGTTTGGTAAACCTATTTATAGACAAGAAGTTGAAAATTAGGTTTCTTAAAATGTTTTCAAAACCATGGATTATGACCTGTATAGGTAGGATACGCAGTAATAAACGCAACCGGTACCGCCAGCCAGACAGACCAGGGTCTACCCGGAAGAGGAAGGAAAGCAACATATGAAAAAGTCAGCTGACTTAAAATTATTTCTTGAATACTCTGCTACCTCCTATACTATATTATTATATTTTCGCAGTTGAAACACCCTGTGTCCAGTATACCATATGATATACCTAGCAATTTTTATTATGACGTTTAAAATTGTAAATAAGCAAAAATTTGTATAAAAGTAGACCATCTGTGGATATACTGTATATTGGGTATATGTATTTCGATCGTCATAAAAGTTTGGATACTTACTGGATTCTGATGTCTCAGATATAAGCCATTTCTTCTTTAAATACGGTAATAAACTCCCTAAAGAAGTTATTCAAAGTCCTAATCTTCGCACAGTAGTTTGTAAATTAAGGATTTGTCTTCTCTCTCTTACAATTTTAAATAGGGCCAAATTTTTCTCTGCTTTTCAGCTGTTAAAAAGTCACTGCTTTTCATGTCACCAATATAGCCTCTGTAATATATAAAATAAACTTAATATGGGTAGAATGTAGGCAAGGGACTATGGTTACTCTCACAAGTCCCTCACAATACATTATTACTTAGGCTTTAAGACTTTGGGAACAACCCCAAATTAACACATATACAGGGTGTCCCAGCTCTATTTATACATGAAATAACTTCGCCCCTGTACAAGATACAAAAAAAAACTTAAGTTAATGTTTATGTTTATTTGGAAACACACTTTTTTTTGACAGTACCAGTTAATATACAAGGTGTCCTAAAAACAGACATTTTAATGTCAAGTAGGTTTTTCTTTAATGGAACACCCTGTATATTTTAATTAATTTTGAATCTATTAAATTCTACATCAAAAACGTGTAACACACTATATGTCATTTATTGCTGGTTTTTGAGATATCAACAGTATTCTTTTTTTTATCCAGTTGCCAGTTAAGGTTGTTTTCAAATATGTTGCCCACCAAGTTAAATGTATCCTTATTCTGCAAAACCTGGCCACTCATAAGCAAAGGGTGAGTGAATTTTTTCGCGACCAGGAACATGATTGTGTTTTTGATGCATTAAATTGAACGAGATTTTTGGCACCTCAATCCAATATCAAATTGAGGTCCTGTGAAAGAGATATCTGCATCACCGTGCATTTGCTTTTCAAGTCGAGTTGAGAGATTGGTTTAAGAACCTGAAAACTGGAGTGAAGGGTACTATCGTCTACTTTTACCAAGTGTACCTTTTTAATGTAAAATATGTTAAAGAAAGAATAGGAATTTTAATCTAAAAGTTATGTACAGGGTGACTTAAAAAGAAATTTTGTTTTCAATTTGTGTAAGATACCGCAGGTGGCGCCCACTAGAGTTTACAACAAATTTAACAGCAGATACTAATTTTTATCTCTTAAAACCACCCTTTGCCAAATATTGTGACACAATGTACCTACTAATCCCAAATAAATTTTTGTCACCCTGTATCTCTAAAACCATCCACTTTTGGGCTAAGGTAAGTTGGGTTAAATTGTCATATTTTAGCCTCTGAAGTTTGTGGTATCAATTTTTGCACCACAGAGACACCCTGTATTTTCTTCTGTAAAAGCTTCAAAACATTTTAAACTAAGTTTTTTCATATAAATATAAATAGTATTATACAAGAAAAATAAAGTTTAGGTGCAATAAATAAAACATAGTGTAAAAGACATACCTATTCTTGGTTTGGCCTTTTTAATCTTGTAAACCCCCTGTCTGTTGCATTGTCTAACCAAATTTTTTATCATGTTGTGCCCTTTCATATCAGTAGAACTCATTAATCTTGGTTTCTTTCTTACACATGCTAAAAACAATTAAATAATTTCGGACACTTTCAAGAAAACTTTTATATTTTATTGCAAATAATGAAGAGATTAAAAAATAAATAACTAATATTTAGTAAATTTTTTAAAATAAACAAGAAAGCTGGCAAAAATTTTTTAGATAGTCATTTATTAAACAAAAAACTTGAGCTTTTTATGAATATCGAACATAGAAACAACACAAAACAAATAATAAAATATTTTTACCTACAATAGGCTTTATACATTTCCCATTTTTTTCCATTCCTCCTTTATTATGGCGCTCTAGCTAGTAGGAAGGAGAGAGAAGAAAAGCCTAAATTTTTCTTGGGTTTACGAGCATCTTTTTCTCCAATTTCATCTGCTGAAAAAAGATTTATTAACGACTTTCTTTAAATTAAAACAATATGAGAACATCCACAGATTGTATTTATAAATAATTTGGTAATTTTTTGCTTTAAAAATGCAGATATTTAGTGTGGTCCCAGGATATATGTTACAAGAGGACTAATGAATCAAAATTTTTTAAATTTTAAATAGGCAACTTAAACACTAAATTTCGCTCCTACTTGTCCTATAATTAAGTTTTATTTCATTATGTAAAAAAATACAAAAACTGAATTTATCCTCTTGAAACACCTATCTTGGGACACACTGTATATTAGATAAACAACAACTTCTCCGTGGTCTCAGGGGATGCATCAGTAATGAAGCATTAAAGTCTGCATACTATGCACTTTTTCATACCATTATGTTGTATGGTATTTTTGCGTGGGGAAGTGCAGCGAATGCAGACAGGGTTCGGGGTGATTGCAAGCAGGCTTTCATTAACCTTAGTGACCTCACCTTTCCTTCAATATACGTTTTGGCCTGTATCATGTATACTAAAAAAATGAACACCTGTACCTTCAGTACAGGGATTTACATGGCTATGACACGAGACACCGGGATGACCTTGTGGCTACATACTGCAGGCTCCGAAGATGTCAGAATAGACCAGAATATATAGCAGCCAAACTGTTCAACAGACTGCCTTTAGGTATGAGAGAGTTGCCAGTGAAAAGTATGAAAGCGAGAGTAAAAAGGATTTTTCTGTAAGAATGCATTTTATAGTAAGAATGAATTTTACATTATAACTTTTTAAATTTTAATTTTTAGCATTTATTTAAATATTTAAAGCACTAGTATATTTTAACATATTTTAATATTTTAACTTGTTTGAAGATTAAAATTATTTCATTTTTATTTTGGCTTGTGCACATACATTTGTATTTTGGCATAAATAAAGTATTTAAATTTAAACAATTAGTTACCTGTAACATGATGATGGCTGTATGGCAAAAAAGTGGATTTCCATTTGGTTTAAGATTTCCGATGCTGCCTGTCTTAGTAATGATATTACTGGTCAAAACAATCGGAACAGATATATTTATATTTGGAGAAATTCTTATTTTATTTCCAGAGAAAGAAAACCAAATATTTTTTCTTTTCTCTATCATTCAAAAACCTTAAAGAATAAAAAAAAATCTTAGTAATAAATAACTCAAGTAATAAGTAAAAAATATAAAGTGGTTTATTTTTTACATTAACAAACTTATACCGGTTCCAGCTTAACAACATAACACATCGGCACTGTAAGGAAAAGGGACAGTCTAACTAAATACCGGCATGTTAACATAGGTGACTAACGGTGCTTGTTTTGTTTTCACATTACTGGCCAATATATCATAACCTTTTGCTCCATGCTGCAGCATGTGCTGTCTTTTTGTTCGGTATACACTTGCCCTAATGCAGTGCTCAAAATGCTTAGTGCTCTTTTTTTTAAATGCTTTATTAACCCCCACCTATATATACTGTGGGGTGGCACTTCAGGTTTCATGCAACACAGAGACATATAAATTTTACTTAAAAAAGTACCAAACATTTTAAAATTTCCTTGAGGTCCCTTTTGCCTTGTTTTTTTTATATGTAAAATTAGATACTCGTAGCCAGAAAATATGCACTGTATCAAAAAGTTACCGAGTTAAAACATAATTATTTACTAGTTCTTTATTAAGAAGGAGACAACCATCTGACATTTAT